>JAYDZE010113815.1:0-23640 GCA_034509125.1 Monilaria moniliformis
AATTTAGTTAAAATAATTACAACAAACAATAATTAAATCATTACACGTTCTTTCACAAAATATTAATTAATAAATTAGTAATTTATTTTAGTAAGTAACACTAAATCCTTAGCCCATCTTGCTTTAATTATATCGTCTTATCCTATCATTGCTACCAAAAGAGCCCTAATTGTAAAAAATTATTTATACAATAAAAGCTACCAAGTGTGTAGCTAATTTGTGTTTCTTTTAAGATGATAACATTTCGTAAGTTAGATAATAAAATCCGTTTGATTGGTATTTCATCCAAATTTTGCCCAAACAACAAGAGTCGCCGTTCATTACTGTTTTTGATCTTTTTTTACATTATAAGAATTTAAAATGATCGCATTTAGTACATATTAGCATTACTTTGTTAAAACATTAATTTGATCTATAATACTTAAAAAAGTTATTATCAATCACTAAAATTCTAACTATTATAAAAGTCGAATTTATCTTTATTAAAATTTCAGAAACGAAAAGAGAATAACAAAAGGAGAGTTTATGCTGAAGATCTCCCATGAACAAGAATAAAATTCACTATCAGCCAACTTTTATACAGCAAAGTAAAAAACTACAACTAATCCAACAATCTCAGGACACCATCATCAAGACAGCCACCGAATTACGCTTGCCATCTATGAACAAACCTGCACAGAAACTACAGAGCAATACAGCAAAAGAAGAAAATTCAAATAAAATTATAAGAAAATTGTAGGAGGAGACAGGTAGTACGATGCCATAGAAATATATAGACATCGAACTGTTTAATACTACTTATTTATCTATGCTTCGGAAACTAGAACACCCCTCACTCCAATAGAGAGAGTTCACCATATGAAGCAACAAAAAACAAGAATCAAATTCAAGATTTCGATTAAAACAAAATTGTAGTAGTCAAGCCACCAAGAGCAAACTCAGATGGAATTCAAAATGTGCATCATTTTTCAATGAAGAAAAAATGGTCGGCTTAGAAGTACAGATCAATCTATGCTTCCCGTGACACGATAATTGGAATGCCAATCAACGCAACGCCTATAGAAAGCAATAACAACAAGTGATCAAGATTTGATTTTTAACAATATAGAAAAACATATTTATAAATTTGGTGTAAATTATTGAAAATTTATGAGGTGTTTCCGGGATCCAATGATATTGAAAACTCACCGATCAGGATAGCCACAAATATCATATTGCGTCCGTGCCATTACACCATGAGGAACAAATTAATCCCCACGAATTGGTAATGGACGCTTAAATTAATCAAAAAAAAACAATCAATGATTTGAACAAAAAAATTGAGCTAAAATTACAAGAACATGGAAAATTTGCTCAGTGGAAGGAGAAGTCGTTAATTAAGTAGGCTCACGGATCGAAATCCACTGCCCCAAAACACAGATTTGTGTCTTAATCTCATCATTGCAAATGTCAATACTTGAACTGAACAGATATTAAGATTTGATTGAGGAAAGGCTTCAGTGTGTGTAACATCAGATCATTGATCACAATAAAATAATAATCTCACTGAAATCCGCTAAGATAATTATTTTTTTCATCATAAGCCAGAGTTGAAAAATTAAATGAGAAATTAATAATTAAAACGAATTTTTCCAGAAAAATTGGAAGTGTGCTCAGACAGCCAAGGGTTGTTTCGTCAAATGCAAGATCAGAAACTCTAGTCCACGAAAAATTGCATCATCACCACACACGATTTGAGAGGATAAACAAATATAGGAAAAACAACAATTAAGAGAACAAAATACCCAAAATTTGAAAACCTACTTTTTCAGATAGAGATATGAGTATGCTCAGACAGCCAAGGGTTGTTTCTTCAACTGCAAGATCAGAAACTCTAGTCCACGAAAATTTGCTTCATCTCCGCATACAATTTCACAGAATAAAAAATCCACAAAAATAATAACAATTAAGAAAAAAAAATCCCCAAATTTGAAAACCTAAATATTCCGTCAGAGTTGACATGTGGCAGAGGGAGTAGAAGCCGGTGAGGCGGAGCAGCCGGCGGACAAAGGAGCAGGAGATATCCTGAATTGAGGAGACATGGAGCTGTATTTAAGCTTAGAATTTGAGCTGCTGAGCTCGCTAGGGTTCTGGCTGCGGCAATTGCTAGGGTTTTACGAGGGAATAATGGGCTTTCTTACGGGCTGCTATTTCAAATGCTGTTGGGCTAAAGGCTCAATTTTGGAATCTATTATTTGTAGCCCAAACTGGGACGATGAGGCAATTCATGATTTATTCATCACATTAAAGTTGAATTATTTGTAGAAAATAAATAAATAGCTTCTTGGAGAGATGCTGGAGAAAGCTTGATATGGAATTAAATATTATGACATTTTGTTCATTATTGTGTTCTTTCTTTTCATGAGTGGCAAATATGATGTATCTAAATTATATGCTAATGAGCTAAAATGATTATTTTTATTAGAGGACTGATATACTGCACACTATTTATGAGCATTGTTAACATGTATAGTTCACGATTCTCGTATATGTCGTCATGTTTGAGTCCTTCACGAATCCATCCATTTACTGGCACCTCCAATTCAAACATGTCAATGATATACATTTGATTGTTTTCCTATATCTTTAATCAATATTTACGTTTCATGAGAGATTTTGTCAAGTGCATGAACTTCAAAATTGTTCTAATCAATATCTCGAATTAGTATGTTCATAACTTTGAAGAAATTATGCATTTTGTTAGTATATAAGTTTCATTTATCAAATCTTTTACACTCTATTATGTGATACTTGTAAAATATTAATCATGGGGGTTGTTTAGCCACTAAAATTAGGCATTAAAATATTGAAGTGAGATTGATCTTTATTCCATGCAACATGCACATAATTAAAGTCTTCTTTTAAACTAAAGAAGCCCATGATCATATTTATTTCAATTAAAAACATTATTCTTCTTTCATAAAAGTAGATACCAAAATGGGAAAAACAAAAGGGCCCATGTGCCACAGCATTCATAAACCATGTACAACATATAAGTTTGTAATTAATCAACAATCAACTTTCTTAATTAAAGAGATCAAGAATCTCACTTTACATGGCACGAAGCAACATAAAACTCTCGATTTTACACATAAAACATTTATGGAAAAATAAGCATTACAAACTAATTCCATCACAACTCGAAACACGAGCTGCCAAAATGTCTCACAAAATAATTTTAGAAAGCTGCCCCAAACACAATATAATCAAGAATTAACAACGGCACAATGCCTTCGAATCTCACCAACACTTCCTGTCTTCACTCCGACTCTCCCCATTTTCTCCATTGATGCGGCGAATTCCTGGTAGAAGTTCTTGAGAGATCCATCCACGATTTGAGTGATAAACGATTTCGTTCTTGAATCCGTCAGCAAAGCTGCATCGGATTGGAACAAACCTCTCCGCTTGAGCACTAGCTTATAGTAGCTAAGGTCGAAGGTCCGGACACTCCCGGGGTCCATCTCGACTATAACGGTCGAGTTAAGGAACTTGCATTTGTTGGCTTTCAAATTGGCCGCGTACTCACTGTCTAGGGCCGGATCTTGAGTCCCGACGACGCCCGTAAAATTGTACAAGCGGTTGTCGAACGAGGTGCAGTGGGAAATGCCAATAGTATGAGCACCTATTGTATATATCATAAAGAAACACATTTAGCGACGGAAACCAATTTGTATTAAGGAAGGTAATGTTGATTATCTTGTAACAAATTCAAGTAACATTACTTTTCACTTCTATATCATATGAAGGTTGCTTAAAGGAACGGGATAGTATCAACTCCAATAAATGCTATGCTTTTACTCATTTGTTGAATCAATATTGTGTCACGCCTAATTTAGACTTTTTGACTCCATATTCCTACATTATGGTCTTGAATTTAACATTTCTAGACTTATAAACATCTTAATAGATTTACGTTGTAACATTAAGTTCATTAACACGATAACTAAAATACGAGGTTGAAAAACGATGAAGAACATAGAATCACGCACCCGACAACACGACCAGGTCCTTAAGATCAAGGCCCTTGTTAGCAAAATCTTTCTGGAGAGTGGTAAAGTTGCTCGTTGGAGCTGGAATTTGTGCCAATGCTTCCGAAGCATTTGATATCACTCCATCCCTACGCCCCGTTGGAACATTCCAGAAGGGACCTCCCTACAAGAAGAGAAAAAGAAAACTATTTTTTTACAAACGATCACGAAAATGCTTCTAGTTAGGAAAAGTTTAGTATTCCTTATCTACTCACCGTGGCCACGACCGAGTCTCTTGCGACCAACGCAATGACGTCAGCGCAAGAGACGATGCCAGGGCATTCGGCTTCAAGCAGAGACTTCACCCCATCAATGAAGCCAAATCCTCGGAGCGTCCGGTTTGGAATTGCAACTCTCTCTGTTTGGTTTCCGGTGCTCGATGTCATGTTCAATAGCACAGATGCATCGCATCCCTATCAAATGAATTCCATTAAATTTTAGGGCCGACTATGAATAAAGTCTTGTAGTTGCTACATCTAATGAACTGACAGCCAGTTCTGCAGATCAGACAGTGTGGCATCTACGAGATCAAAAATAAATTAACAAACACTTACCCTCACGAAGCAATCGTGGAAATGCATTCTAATAAGCGCAGCTGCAAGAGAAGGGGCATTTGGGATGTGCGTGTAAACATAGTCTTGCACGATTTTTTCGGCCTTGGGGCACGATTTTGCGTAGAAATTCGTCTGCAGTTGGGCATGAGTAGCGACTGCGAGTATCTCTAGTAGCAACAACGTTGTTACGATTGCGGATGTGCCAAATTTTCCCATGATTGATGAAGTAGAGATCATAAGGCCACACCTTGATATATATACTGTTTAGACCCACCAAATCCTTAAAACATGGCTTGATTTTATACGCTAGTTGGATTGATTAGGAAGCTAATTAGATAGGGACAAGCATTGCATTATTCAAGACAATAATTATATATGTATGTATATATTTGATAATTCTAACTAACATGTTATGATCAAGTGTATTGTAATATGGAGTGGTTTAAAAATGATTACATTGCATCAAATATCTCGATTTTTATTGTGGTTAATTATATAAATGAAAACCACCTTTTCTTTGGCATTTTGCTAGGTAAAGTCAATCATGAAATGCAAATTATACACATTTATTAAATTTTAGATATCCATTTGAATCATGACTCACTGGGATTAGGTAAAAAAATTTAGAGCGGATTAAAAAATTATAAAGGATAAAAAAAGTTACATGTACATGTTATTATAAAAGAATCAAAAGTAAAACAAATTAATTAGATCATTTTTAGCATGGCTGCTGAGGCAACTTTTGTTTCAATAATCAAACCTACTACACTTTGTGAAGCCAGCTCATGCATGTACTTTGTTGCAAAAAAATAAATTAAAAAACAACAAAAAATCTACTTAATTAACTAAAGAACAAATCGAGTTATGTAATTTGTTGATTAATGACATTAGTAATAACTTCTGAGATATTAGAATCATAATAAATGTATAAAATAATTCAAATAATGCTAATGCGGACTAAACGAGAGCAGTGCTCATAAAGGGTGCTCGCATAAGATATGTAACATAACATTTCTCGTTACTTTTCTTTGTAAAATCAATAATATGTGGGCTTTTTTGCTGGCATTCTTGACAGAATTTTTTTCCAAAGAATCGACTTTAATTACTAGTGGCTAATTGTTTAAACAAAAGTAGTAGTATTGAAGTGGCTAGTTTCTTTATCTCATGGAATATGATTCTTTGTTGTAACTAATAAAGCAGAGCGGCTTCAGTTGGAATACTTAATATATACTCTCTTTCTATTCACACACAATAGATTAGATCATATCCCAACTTGTGTGCGGAATTTTCGAAATTAATAATTGAAAGTAGAATTAGAAAAATTACCAAACATAAATATTAAGAATCTAAATATACACATTACATAAGAATATAAGATAGTGTGTGGTGAAAATAATTTAGGTTTGAAGATCATTATCAACAGCCTTAATGGACCGAAGGGCTACAACTTGGGCTTCAACCCAATATGTTACCTAATTTAGGATTATTTTATAGTACTAGTATGACAGTTTTTTGCACATTTTTCAAATAATAATGATAATAATATACAACTTCACAAACTCAAAATGATATGCTTGCGTATTAGTACAAATTGCACTGATGCCCCACTCTCTCTCTCTCTCTCACTCTCTCTCTCTCTGAATGATTTTTTTAGCTGGTGTCACAAGTAGTGAGGAGTATTTTGATAAGAATGGCTATTTTTCATATGTTTTAAAAACTATGCTTTATTATAAACCTCAAACCAAATTACACATCACAAACATCAAACTAATATTTCTCCCTCTCTCTCAACACTTTCCAATAAATGAACTGCAAAAGCAAATGAAAACCAATAAGTTCGTATTGTAAAAAATATATAAGTTCGTATTGTAAAAAATATAACTAATAATTATTCTTTGATATTTATAGCTTATACCTGTGTTATAAAATATTAAGTTGTGTATTGACTTTATATAATTTAATTTTATTAAGTTTCTGACCAACTACAAATTATAAAATATATTTTTTTTCTTCTTACTTTATAATTTTGAGTAATTTTATTTTTTATTTCATTTTTCATATTCGTCCAAACTCGGAGAACACTAGCTATTTCATCTTTTAGTGATCATTTGGTATAAAGCTTTATTAAATTAATAGATCGATTTGACCAACTTCATCTTCACACTAGCTGTTCTTCTTTATTAATTGCCGGCTTTTATTTTCAACTAACAGAATTGCGTCAAACAATAATTTGTGTTAATTGTTTGTTTGTGACTAATGCCTTAAGTATCTCCAAACTGCAAATTTTACAATAATAAAGGGTTAATTTTGTAACTACGTACGGACCATAATTTTGCTAAAATAAAACTTTGCTAGAAAACCCAACGATAGTTATGTAGAAGGTTTGGTTCAACTATACAACAGAGTCGAGCGATCACAGTAGGTGACGTAGTAGATAGATATAGTCCATCTACAATTTATTTTAATGAACTGATTAATTTAATATGAACTTATTTGATAATGTAATCCTTTCAAATAATCAATTATATATTTTTACCTATTAATCTATCTTATCACAAAAGTAAATCCCCGTAAAATATATTTTCTATACAAGGTTATATATTATTTTATTAAATTATTTAAATTGTAGGGGTTTTTGACTTTTAAGGAATTTAATTTGTCAAGTGTAATAATATCAACTGTTCAAATGTGCAAGAGTCTCTCTACCCCCAATAATTCTTGAAAATTAGTTATTTGAGCTGTTAGAGAGGTTGACTTCAAATTATTTGGGACATAACATTCTTAATTAATTAGTTGAATATTAAAACATTTGTGTGCTTGTACTTACCCACTCGATTCCTCTGACATTCTCGAACCCCTCAATTATTAATGCAAAATTTGGTACCGAATAACGGTTGAAGACGGAGTGATGCTTGAATTTTCTTTTGCCGGTTTGAGAAGAGTCAGAGCTCTCTCTTTCTCTCTCTCCTTTTTGTTACTCTTTGTTCCTTTGAATAAAGTTGTAAATTTTACGACAAAATTATGAAAATATAGAGGTTAAATTGAATTTATAGAAATTATTGTGTTATGGTTCATGTTCTACAAGTGTAAGAGAAAATGACATTTGTGTAAAATCAATACGACATCATTTCTTTCATTATAACTTGGACATCACATAGTATTTTCTTTTTAATCAAAGTATGTATTATTCACATGCATGTTATCAAAATGGATAATTTTCAACATTAATACAGTTTCATGTAAAGGCTAATAACCCTATAAAAGAGTCAACTTCATTAATCACAAATCATGCAAAAAAAATTTGATTACGCGACCAAATTAATTAAAACCCACATGTACAATCACTCTTTTGGAGTAAAGATGGAATCAAAAAAGAATACAAACATAATTAAAAACAAAAACATAATCAAACTCAATTAGTTGCAGAACAAATCCTCCTAATTTGGCCAGCATTGCCAGTTAGAACACCAATCTTTCCCATCTTCACCATTGAAGCAGCAAAATCCTTGAAGAAACTTGAACTCCCTGCTGAGGTAGAATGTTGTTGTACATATGCATTTGTCTCATTGTTGTTGAGGAGAGCTGCATCGGTCCCGAAAAGCCCTCTTCTTTTCTTCACAATCGTGAAATAATCGATGTCGAACTCCTGGGAGCTCCCGGGGTCCATCTGGATTATGGACATCGTGTCTCCGATGGGGCATCTCCTCTTTAGAGCAGCCAAGTAGTTAGGGTCCATGCTGGGGTCCGCGTCGTTCCTGCCCGTGAAGTTGTAGATACGGCTTGCGATGCTGGCAGTGCGAGACCCCGATTGTATGCCCTCCTAGAGGAGATTGATGACTATTAGGTTAATAACCGAATAGACAATTTTCTTATGATTTCTGAATCAATTTATACCCATTATAAAAGAGCTAGTATTGTTTTACAAAATTTAGTTTGACCGTCATATTCTCATTATGTATATAATCTAAGTGCAATAGTATAACATAATATATATCATATTAACCTATTATTACTAGTACAAAGTTAAATGCAAACTTACAAATTTTTACTGTACCTATCTATATATCTTTACTTACTTTAATCTTTAAAGATAATTTAGTAATCTAATATATAAAGGTTTCTATATTTGATATAAAATAAAAATACTTATGTACTTTAGATTCTAACGTTATAGTAAGTTTTATTTTTTCTAGATGATACTTATAGTTCGAGGATTTTGAGGATATAAAATTAAAATAATTTTTTACCTGATAAGACAACAAGATCCTTCACATTCAAACCCTTTGCACCAAATGATGAAATCAATTGACTAACATTGAAATTTGGAGGTGGCAAATTTGCTAAAGCCTCAGTAGAAGTCGACACAATTCCATCTCTTCGACCCAATGGAACTGACCAAAATGGTCCCTTAATCTGTAACAAAATTCAGTTTCATGTTATTATATATTATTATAATATATATGTGACTTAGCAATAAAATTAATGAATCTCATAGTGCTTTGTGTGTGTGTGATTTTATTATAATTAGTTACTTGTAAAACTGCATCTCTAGCAGCTAAAGCCAGAATATCGGCACACGACACTGTTCCGGGGCACTGTTTTTCTACTTCAACTTTCACTGCATCGACTATTTGGAACCCTCGAAGGCTCAAGTTTGGAAAAGCATCCCTTTCTGCTGTGTTATTCGTAGTCGAGTTTATCAATATTGATCCATCACATCCCTGTTCACAAGGACGATGTAAGAAAATAGTATTTTATATTTTTTAATTATTCGTAGTCGACTAGTCAACTAGTCATTGTGTAGCTTAATTTTGAAGGCGCGACTTGAAAAAAAAGAGAGCATAATTTAACTTTCTAAAAAGCAGGTTTTTCATCATAATATAATCTTGACAGATGTCAGTCATATTATAGTTGATATAAATAATTTATGTCACAAAATAAAGCATATGCTATACTTAATATTAATAGCATAACGAAGATAAAAGTTCGAGTAGAAGAAAAAGATAAAACGACGACGTACCCTAACGAAGCAGTTGTGAAAGTGCATTCTCAAGAGCGCCGGGGCAAGCGATGGCGCACGAGAAATCAATTTCGCTGTTGTCTCATTAACGATGGTTTCTAGCTTAGGGCATGTCTTGGCGTAGAAATTGGCTTTGAGGTTTTGTGCATTAGCCTCAAGTGAAATGAAGACTAAAAAGCAAAGCCAAATAAGCTTTGAAATTGCCATATATAATAAAATGTGGAACTATTGCTCTCGATTTGATGTTTAATTTGAAAAGAGTGATGTATATGGGGCTCTTTATATAGTGGTATAGTAGGTCTTTTTTTATGATCGAGTTGTAATAGTAGAGTAAAGAATGTATTCAAATAACGAAAATATTGTTTGACAACATAAGGGCTTGACTTTTAGTAATTTAATTTCTTTTTTGAGTGCAATTATTGTTATGCTTGGTTGGATTTGTAAGATAACATTGGTTCACAAATTTAATTTTGATTACTATACCGTTACCAACCATGCAAAATTTTTATTGAATTGTTTTGTATTATTTTGACTTTGGTACATGCGGCAAATATTTTGTCGTCTGTTGATAATTTGACATTGCTTTTTCATATATAAGAAAAGTAAATTAAATCTGAACACTTTTTCTTTTGCCATCTATGTGTGAAAAGAAATTATATAGTGTTTTTCAACTAGCTAGTGTTGTAAAAACTATTTAGGAGAATTTCCTATTTTAGTTAATTTTATTTTAAAAAAAATTCTATTGTGAGGTTTGGCCAATTTATAGATTTATGCCAAATTTATTGTTATCTTTTGAAATACACTCTTTAATTAATTTTTAACCTCTTGATATATGTTTCCCCAAAAAAAATTCTCTTGATATCTGTAAATTTATAATAACGATCATATATGTACACCCATGTCCTGAACAACCAACCATTGTACTGTAAAAAATGGATCTTCTCCGACAAAAAAAAATGATTTTGCTACTACTTTGACTTTCTACTTTTTTTCCAATATGAAAACGAATGCTAATTATTCTTGATAACTTAAAATAATTCTTGGTCATTAATAAACTCATAATAGTACATATGTTTGGGTTTTGTTTGTAGTAAGAGTTGTCAAGTTTGTATCTTTCTCTATTGGTTTTACAACCAACTATCTGTCATTTTGCTGGATTAACGAGTTTGTCAAGATGGTGTAGTTAAGATAGGGAAACGTAGCTAATGATGCAATTTTGGGCGAAATGGCGAGCCAGAAGGAAGCAACCGGCTGGGTAAAACCATGACCCACCAACAACCCGACCAAGTGAAAGTGAGGACATAGCCGTGGTGGCCAGAAACTTCCACCCGATCGGGTGGAAGCGCACGCACTAGCTCACCCGGGCGGGTCAAACTCAGCAGAAAACAAGAGATCTGATCTGGCTGGGTCAGTGTCTTGCAGAAAACCACTCGGCTGGGTTGGAAGGAAACAAATTTTTCACGGAAACAATTTTTTCACAGACTTTCACCCGACCGGGTGGGGTTGATACATCAAGTCACCCAGCCGGGTGGCGCACGCAGAAAAGCTCATTCGCGACCTGAATGAGCCCAAACTAACCTATCTCGATCCGTCGCTATAAATAAGTTCTCAGAAATGCGGGAGAGGAGACTGGAAATGCTACAAAACATTACAAAAAAGAGAGAAGATATGAAGAGAAGCCCTAGAAACAAGAAATTCAACCAGGAAGATCTACCATCTTGGAGATGAGTCCAGCAACAAAATTAAACTGCTATGAGAACTACAATCACGGTTTCAGTTTTATTTGTTGTATCTTCTACTAGGATGCTAGGCTAAACTCTTTATATTATTCCTAATATGTAGTATGTTGATCATCGACATGTTTTAATGTGAATTCGTTAGTTCTTCTTTTAATTTCATGGGCTGATTTCGTTTATGGTTTGAATTGGATAAATTATTTAATGGTGCATCATTGAGTAGTTTAATCTTCATTGTTTTCTTAAGTTTCTTTAACTTGGAAAATAAGAGCTATTGCATAATACGAAAACTCTAGAACTCGGTATTGTTCAAAGAAAAGTTTGAAAGGGAGATCTTGTGTTAAATTCGCTTAGGATTTAATTTAGCCTTACTGTGCTTCCACGGGAGTATAGGTTTAGACTATGGTTTATAAGACATGTTCAGCTTATTATAATGCTTAGATTCCTTTAACATGTTTAGTGGTAATCGAGTGAAAAATAGAAAATCATCCTCAGTACCATGAAATTGAACTAAGAATGTCGATTTGAATTAAACTTTATCCGAAACATATTAGGAATAACTTTTTCATCTTATCATATAATCAGATTTTATACTCGTTTTCCTTCGTTTTTCTGCACTTGAAATCCTAGTTTAATTAGTTCTTCACCTTAGTTACTGTCTTTTAAGTTAAACAATCAATTCACCTCCCTATGGGTTCGACCCCTAATTATTATGTTTGACACTGTTCTCTTGCAGTTAGGAGTTATTTTAGGATATTTTTAGAACTTGTGTGTGATTAATTGAAACCTGAATTCATACTCTAAAATATACATCAAGTTTTTAGCGTCGTTGCCAGAGAGATCAATTGGTAGTTTAATTTTTGTTTACTTTGTTTTTAGTTTTTCTTTTTTGTAATTTTTTTACTGTGTTGGTGTATTTTCTGTTGCGCAGGTGTTACTGAAAAGTTTTTTAGCACTGTTAATGCACCATACTCGATCTAGAGGTCCACCACAGGTTAGTGCACTCACTAGACACAGAAGGGTACCTCAAGGTTTAGAGATTGAAAGTTTTACGGGCTGCTCAAGTCCTGTGAGAGATAATCCATTGTTCGGTATAAATTAGGAGGAGAGTTTAGAGTCAAGTCAGTCTGACAACGAAAAGATGGCAGCAAATAATCAAGGCAATGGTTTGCATATTCCCCCAATAGAGAGGTTTGGAGACATCTTTAATTCGGGAGCAAATCATCCAGATAACTTCGCTTACCCGATGGAAAACATAAACATACCATCTCACTACATTAGCTTGGTTAATGGAAGTATTCTCTTTCATGGAAAAGAATATAAGGATCATATCTCACATCTGAATGCATTTTATGAGCTAGCAAACAATCATAGGCCACAAGGGATTCCTCATGACAGAATTAAGAGAGCTTTATTCTCATTCTCGTTGAGAGACAAAGCAAGAGAGTGGTATGATTCGCTGCCAGGATACAAAATAGCAACTTTCGAATAGCTGAAGCAGAAATTTCTGACGGAGTACAATTCATCAGCCAAGATTGAGAAGCTCAGAGATGCCAAAACCCCCGACTTATTAAGAAAATTGCTCAATTCAACAAAAATTATCGGGGAAAGAATTGAGCAAAGAAAACCCCCAACTTATTAAGAAATCACAAAATTGAAAAACTAAAAAAACTAAAAAAAACCGTTGGGTTGCCTCTCAACCAGCACCTTTATTTATAGTCGTTGGCTCAACTTAGAACAGCACTGAGTCTACACATGTGGATCCAGGAAATACTTCACAACCTTATACTCCTGCAAAAACAACACACACAGATCACGACACCTTGCGTAAAACAAGAAGAAAAAGAAAATAAAAATAAAATAAATAATAAAAGAAAATAAATAAAAAATAAAAAATAATACAACAAACTAAACAACCTTTTGCGTCCTCGGTAACAGCACCGAAAATAACTCATAACTGCAAGATAACAGTGTCGAAGATAGTAATTAGGGGGTCGAACCCACAAGGAGATGAAATGGTTGTTTAACCAAAAATAAAATTAAAAGATAAGGAAAACAAATTAATATAAAGAATTCAAAAACACGAGATCAAAGAAGAACAAGAACAAACTCAATTTTTAAACACAGAAGAAAATGTTGTCCCTAATATGTTTCAGATGATCATTGTACTTGATTGACTTAAATCAGGGTTCCTAATTCAATTTCATGGCATTAAAGTTTGTGTCTATTATACACTCTAACGACACTGAACATGTCAGAAGAATTGAAGAATTAAAATATGTTGAACACGTCTCAAAATTCCTGAATATTAACCCAAACACCTGTGGAAACTCAGTAAATCAAGCTTAATATTTAAACACCTTCGATACAAAAGATTAACATATTTAATTACTTAAAACTAGACTCATGCGGAAGCTCAGTAAGACTTAGATTAGAAACTAATTACTTCAATTAACCTTCAAACTTTTCTTTGAACAATACTCAGTTCCAAGGTTTGTATACTATGTAGTGCTCCTATTTTCCAAGTTAAAGAGACGTTAGAAAAATGCTAGATTAAAATATCAACGATGCATCAATCAAGAGCTCAATAAAATTCAAACCATAGTATAGATTAAACCATGAAATTCAACAAGGGAACAATCCAAGTCAAAACAAAATAATAATCATCCTACTACATACTAGGGATAACAGGAAATTCTAGCCTAACATGGAGAAAATAACACCAAAAGAAATAAAACCCGTGATACACATGGTGTCAGATCTCTGTGATGTTGTCTCTCTCTGTGTTTTGGTCTCCTTCTCCTGTTCTTTCTCTCTAGATTTTACCTCTTTTCTGCTCTAGGGTTTAAAGATATGTTTTTGTCTCTGAAAATCGGTATTTAAAAGTCTTTACGCGTCAATTCTGCCCGGCCAGGTGGGTTTTGGTGACAGCACACCTAACCGGGTGGGAGTCTTTGGAAGCCCGCATGGAAGCCATTGGGCCGGGTGGGAAGTGGTGCACACTCTGACCCGGCCGGATGGAACTCTCTGGGACTTCTACACTTTGACCCGGCCGGGTGTGAAGTGGTGTACACTTTGACCCAGCCTGGTGGAACTCTCTTAATCCCAAATTCTCCCAAAATTCAACATTTTCCTTTGTCCTTTTCATCTCTTTTCTTCTCCAAACTTCTTCCTAACAATAAAAAGTACTTAAAAGTGGGTGAGAACTCAATAAATATACGTGAAATCTAAGAGAAAATATTATATAAATTGATTTGCATCAAATACCCCCAAACTTAAGTCTTGCTCGCCCTTGAGCAAGATATATTGTACAACACAAAGGTTTCAGAGACACTCAAATCATTATACAACTACATCAACTCTCATCAAGTAAGAATTACAACAATTAGCAAAATAGCACAAGAACACTCTATCGTCCGCTAAACTACTCTCGAAAGCATTCAAACAAACAAACAAACTGTTTCATAATGATTAAATCATCATGCACATTCTAACAAGTCTAAGCACCATCTCTTGTATCTCAAACCGTCGTCATCAACTCATCAAGTAGTAATCACCTAGAAAATTCATGAAATCATGACCGAACTTCTTCACACAGTCATGTGAGTTTAACAGCACTACCAAAGAATCGAAGTATGAATCAAAGGGACTTTATTTCTTTGTTTGTCATGTGGCTTAGGCAAAGGTAGGATACTCATATGGGAAGTAGTTTAAGAGCTACCAAAATCAATTACTAATTAATCATCTTATAAACAACCACCAACGTAATAATCTTTTGATCCGTGTACCCAACCACCCCCAAACTTGAGAAATAATTACTAGATGAATCAACTAACATCGAAGCTCATTTACTTTTCTTCTCAACATTTTCTTTAAAATTATAGGCTTTGGCTTTTTGTTTTATCTTTTGATATTGGCCGCCTTTTTCTAAATCATGAGCTTTAAAATTGTACAACAATCCTCCATTTCATCTCCCATATATAACAATTCAAAATTCTACCACAATTGAAATATTATATTATCTCCTTGTAAACCAAACAAACAATCTCTCACTGATTAATTAGTACTTCAATTTAGTAGCAAGGACTGAAAAGAAGGCCAATACAAAAAAAATTGGCTCAGTGTGGCTAGATTTTGTGGCTTACTGTTTACTCAAAGGAATAGACATTCAAGCTCAAAGTGGTTAATTATGGGATAATGATAGGTTAGACATGTGATCTTTTGGCTATGGGGCTCTATCCTATTGCTTTTATCATGTTCATACTTCAACACTTAATAATGAATCGACCTCATAACACAACTCCACAAATTAGCTCAAAAACAATTCCACATGATCTACTAAATTTCACACTCTTATTGACTCAAGAAATCGGAAATATAAAAAATGCTCTTCCCTATCAAAACATGCATAACTTCTCTTTCTTCATAAACAACTTGTCTATCTAAAAGTTCAACTAGAGTTACCTAGGGGATATATAGAGCATAACAAAGTATTTCACCTAGTCGCTATGAACCTAACTGATGATCATCAACGAGTCATTTCACAATTCAACCAAAAATATTTAAGAGAAATAAATTTAATTAGAATCAACCCCCCAAACTTAAACATAACATTGCCCCCAATGTATGAAAAAATATAAGTAAAACAGAAGGTTAAGAAAGCTCCCCCAAACATGGCAAAAACAGCACACAAGGCGAGTGGGTGGGTAACATCTCGCCTTGACAAAGCTTTATCCCTACTAAGCTCGTGCATAAAAAAAACACAAAAAAAACAAAAGGAAAAATGCTCAATTCAACAAAATTATCGGGGGAAAGAATTGAGCAAAGAAAACCCCCGATTTATTCAAAAAAAATAAAAAAAATAAAAACTAAAACATTCGTTGGGTTGCTTCCCAACCAGCGCCTTTGTTTATAGTCGTTGGCTTGACTTAAGGCGGCACCGAGTCTACACTTGTGGATCCAGGGGGTGCTTCACAACCTTATACTCCTGCAAAAGAAACACACACCGATCACGACACATTGCATAAGATAAAAAAGAAATTGAAAAAAATCAAATAAAAATAAATACAACAGACTAAACAACCTTTTGCCTCCCTGGCAACGGCGCCAAAAACTTGATGCGTATTTTATAGTATAAATTTAAATTCCAATTAATCACATAAAAGTTATAAAATACCCTAAAATCACTTCTAACTACAAGATAACAGTGTCGAAAGTAGCAATTAGGGATCGAACCCACATGGAGGTGAAATGGTTGTTTAATCCGAAAATAAAATTCAAAAGAAGATTTTGGAAAACAAAACAAAATAAAGAAGCTGAAAATAAATGATCAAAGAAAATCCCAAGCAAAAGCTGGTTTCAACAAGATTGAAAAGTTCATCCCTAATATGTTTCGGATGATTATTGTAAATGACCGACTCAAATCGGTGTTCCTAGTTCAATTTCATGGCATAAGAGATTGTGTCTATTTTACACTCTAACGACACTGAACATGTCAGAAGAATTGTAGAATTAAGATAAGCTGAACACGTATCAAAATTCTTTAATATTAACCTCGATTCCTGTGGAAGCTCGGTAAATCTAGATTGATATTTAAACACGTTCGACACAACAGATTAACAAATTTAACCTAGACTCCCGCTGTAGCGCAGTAAGACCTAAATTAGCAATTAAACACATTAATTAACTTTCAAACTTTTCTCTGAACAATACTCAGTTCTAAGGATTGTATACTATGTAGTGCTCCTATTTTCCAAGTTAAAGAGACATCAGAAAAAATGCAAGATTAAACTACCAAAGGTGCACACTTCAATAGCTTAAATAAATAAAAATCATAGCATAAATTGATCCATGAAATCAAACATATGAACAGTTGAGTCAGGTCAAAGCATTATTCATTCTACTACATACTAGGGATAACAAGAAAATATAGCCAAACATGCAGAAAATAACACCAAAAGAAATAAAACCCGTGATACACATGGTGTCAGATCTCTATAGTGTTGTCTTCTCGGTGTTTTGGTCTTCTTCTCCTGCATTTTTTTTTTCCTTCTCTCAATTCCGCTTGCTATTTGCTATAGGGTTTCAAAGACCTTTTTTTTTGTCTCTGAAAATTGATATTTATAAACATTCATGCGTCAATTGGACCCCGCCGGATGGGTTTTGGTGACAGCCCACCCGGTCGGGTGACAGCCCACCAAAATTCAGCATTTTCCTTTGTCTTTTTCATCTCTTTTCTTCTCCGAACTTCTTCCTAACAATGAAAAGCACTCAAAAGCGTGTAAGAACTCAATAAACATACATGAAACCTTAGGGAAAATATTATATAATTTGATTTGCATCACCACGTCAAAGCCACACAATTTTTGATTTGATATAATGAAATCGGGAAAATTGCAACAAAATATAAAATTGATGTATTTACACCTATTATTTATTATGATTTGCGACTTTTACGTCGAAGAATGCAGTAAAAAATTAAGTATTAAAATCTTAAAATTCATTGAAATTTTTTGACGAACAATATTGTCATGAGTTTTTTTAATAATTTTTTTATACGACGAAACACTCTGTCACTAGGGTTGCTTATTCGACCGGTTCGGTTATAACCGAACCGAACTAACCGGTTAACCGGAATCGAAACAAGGCCAAGGAAGGAACCGGAACAACACCGAATTGTTTATTCGGTTAACCGAATAACCGACCGGTTAAAACCGCCGGTTATTCGGTTAACCGAATAACCGGCTACAAAAATTAAAAATCTCAAATTTGCTCCGAGTGGGGTTTGAACCCCTAATTCTTATATATTATAAAGCACTTTATCCACTGCACCACATACGCTTTTTATACATTTTATGAACATAAAATTTATTTATTATTAAAATTGAAGAATATTAAGAAAACAAAAATCCTATTAATATTTCTTGATTTCTCCCCTAATTGTCAATTACTAACAAACCAGCATTCATCAAAAAATAAACAAACCAACAATCATAGTCATTGAGTCACAGAAGGTTGATTCTTGAACATAAAGATGACCGAGGATTTTATAAACCTTTACCAACAATTATAATTTATAAACATTGAAATCAACCTTAAAAAACATGAAATTCATTGTTGGCTATTTATATAATTTAAGTGCTCATACCACTAAATCCAAAATCCTCGTTTGTTGTCAAGCTCATAATAATTTATATTATATATATTCATAAAGAATTATAGGAACCATCTAATGATTGTAATTTTTTCATAAAAGTTTATATACCATTAGGTCCATACCCCACAATATAGTCTTGATCTCATGTAAAAATTAAAGAATATTTATTTTTCTAAGTTCCCCATTTAGATTTAATTTATAGATTTGTAGATAGATTAGCTATATATACCTATACACCTTAATACTCCCATTAACCTATATATTTAGATATATTATTTCAAATCCGTGAAATCTCGTGACCTATTGATATGAATACACAACTTAATTAAATTGACTAGAGAATAAAATTGCATGCTAATCAATTTCGTAAATCTCAAAATTAGCAATATTGAAACTTAATATTAGGACTTTACCCGGTTAGGAACCGGTTATCGGTTATAACAGGTAACTGGCCGGTTATAACCGATAACCGGTTTCACCCAAAATCACTAACCGGAACGTCACCGATATGTCTTTATACGGTTATTCGGTTAACCGATAACCGGCCGGTTCCGGTCCGGTTATCGGTTTAACCGATAACCGATAACCAATTAAGCAGCCCTACATAGAACAGGCCATCATCGGTCACTCTCCAATTAAACCAATCAACACCAAGATCATCTTATACGACTACAAAACACAACTCTCTGGTTTTAATTGGGTCTGTTTTTTTTATTATTAATGATGAAAGTGAGCCGCGAAATTATAAGAGTTAGGATCCTAGGTTATGTTGATGGATCCTGATGTGGTATGTGATAGAGATGAGATTTGAATGATAATACCTAGCAATATCTCCTAATCTTGATGAACTAGGATTATTGTGATATGATGTAGTTGTGTAGGTTGTATATGGGCTAATAGAGATAATTTTCCTAATGTTTATGGACTCTTTCTCCTAATATTTGATACTATAATCATCAAGGAAAAGTTTGGCAAATTGATTTAAACGTTGTGAAAATATAATATAAAAGAAATGAAAAAAATGACACCACCGATAGCAATGCGGATCTAGGGGGTGGGAGGAGTCGGCCGACCCCCACGACTGACAGGAGGTTCTAATTTTCCCTTAGGGTCGGCTACAAATGTCGTCCCCCGATTTGCAGATTTTTTTTAAGAGAAGACGTCTAACGAAATCATTTTGAGATCCACCGCCCCCTCTTCCAAAATTATATTGTGAATTTGCCACTAACTGATAGCATATACACACAACTTGTTTGGTATATATACACAACTTGTTTGGTATATATACACAACATAAGTTGGTGCTAAAAACTGTTGCATGGAAGCGAGGGCAGTGTGCAACAACATTCGTCTGCTTCATTGGCCTCAAACCTATCAACCATACTAGTATAATATTGCTAGGGGTGAAGCCTATGTTCCGTGATAACCCTCAACAGTTATTGCCAACAAAATGAATCGATTATTATGGATGAGAATTTCATAGGATATTTTTTTTGAATGATTTAACTTAAGAATAGGTTATTATGGATCTTAACATGATGAAAAAAAAATAATTTAAGAATTATAAAATTAAAATGAAATACAAATGTGTTTCGTTAAATTTCAAAGCATATTTCATAATTTATAATATTTGTTATAGTGAACTTGAATTTTTCAATTCGTTAATTTGATTTTATATTTTGTAGTTATCAATTTTATCAAAATTATCATTAAAGTGTCAAATCGATTGCTCAACAAGGCGAACGAATATGTAATAGTTGCAACTAGAGCCAATCAATCGGGTTTTAGGCTATGGGCTAGTCGAGTTACGGGCTAGTCGGGAGCGGGCTAATCAGACATGAATCTTATCGTACTAGAAATTTCTAACCCTAACCCTCTAAAATTAGCGGACTAATTGGATCAACCCAACATGTTTGGGTTGAACTGAAATCCCTAGTTGTTATGTGTCACTACAAAAAAACGGGTTTTTCCGACCATAGTATAGCGAGCACTCGAGTGGTCGCAATATGTCGATCAATTTTCGAGCACCTTCCGAGCACCACCACACATATTACCGAGCACTTTGCGAGCACCAAAGAACGAGTCGATATTTTCCTGCGTTACGAGTACGTCAGTACTCGGTAATCTTTCTAGTACCACTATGCTCGGAAATATTGTGAAGACCGAGGACATAGAATGCTCGGAAATAGTTTTCGAGCACCGGCCGTGCTCGGAAATTCTTTGCAAGTACAACTGGTGTTCGGAAGAGTTGGCGCGGAACCTTATCGAGGATCTGTGTGCTCGGTAAGTTTACCACGTTAATTTACCGAACACCCCGGTGCTCGGTAATAGTCAGAGTTTATCTAAAACCCTATGATATATCATATGATATATATCTTTACCATAACTTTGGCTATAAATATATGTAACTCGATTTTTTCTCTCATACCCTAAGTATATACTAAAAGTTTATATAAATTTATGCGGAGGATGACATGAATCAACTATCAAATCTTTGATTACACATATGCAGCTGTATCAATCGATCCGCACATGATACACGTTAATTTTGCAGGTTAGTACACTTTTTATTTATGGTTACTTTCTCTTCTTTAATTAAGTGAGTTTTTTAAATTATATAGTAAAATATAAATTTTGATTATGGATAAATTGATGACATAGTTGTTTTTGATATAAAATATTAATAGCTACTTTAATTATAATTCTATTATTGTTCGCTACTTTAGTATGTTGAATTTTATTTATGTTTGTTTTGTTACTCTTTTTCCGTTATGTAAAAAAAAAATCACGGTATTTAATTTAATTGCAATAGAAAAGAAAAAAACTAAAATATTATTTATCTACCGTTACTCTTTAATTAACTTGTCTTGATCTTCTTGTAATCTAACTTTTTTTATTTTAGGGTTTAGGTGGTAGAATTTTGAAATGGAAATAATTTCGGAAATAGAGTAGATGTACATTAAAAAATTTTCCACAAGAGAATATAATCAAGATTTTATTGATGGGTTAGATATGTTTATCAATTTTGCTGTGCAACATCCCTCAAAATGGATGGTTCAAAAATTAGATGTCTGTGCGCTCGTTGTGATAATAATATATTTTTGCCTACGGACACGGTTAAGCAGCACCTCGTCATGAAGGGTTTTACCTGAAATTACTATGATTGGCGATTTTATTACGAGGCGAGGCCAACGTCTACTTCAGGACATGGTGGATCGGTGCATCTCGATCAGCCATCAAATCAATATCAACAGATGGTGTATGATGTATGGGGACGACCAATTGGTACCGATTCTGATCATTTTCATGCGCAGTATCCTGAAGAATATGTTCCGCCTACTTACATGCCTGAACCTCCAAATAACGAGTCGCAACAGTTCTACAATATATTACAAGCGTCTCAAACTGCTCTGTGGGAGGGCTGTGATTATTCTCAGTTGGCAACAAATGCCCGTTTAATGAATATGAAGTCCGAGCATCGCATGTCTCAGCGGTTACTTGATGATGTGTTTCAGTTCGTGAAGGAGCGTCTGCCGAAACCAAATCACATGTCTGACAGCTTCTATACATGCAAGAAACAAATGCAAACTTTAGATATGCAGGTTCTCAAGATACATTGTTGCATAAAGGGGGTGCATGATATACTGGAGAGAGCATGAGAATAGAACAGAATGCAATGTTTGTGGAGACGAGAGATTCAAACATAATGGAAGTGCACGGAAGCAGATGTATTATTTTTCTCTCGGCCCCAGATTGAAACGGTTGTATGCATCTGAAGTTACTGCTAAGTCCAAGAGATGGCACGCAGAGCACGCCACGACATCTGGAGAGATGTCACATCCATCAGATTCCTTACCTGTAAAACATTTGACGAGACTTACCCTTCGTTTGCTTTCGAGTCAAGAAATGTCAGGTTGGCACTTAGTACAGATGAGTTTCAATCATTCGGTCAGACGGGTATGCAATACTCATTATGGCCTGTGATTTTAACTCCGTACAATTTGCCCCCATGGATATGCATGAAAGACCCATACATGTTTCTCGCTGTGATTGTGTCTGGTCCGAAGAATCCGAAACAAAAAATTGACGTTTTTTTACAGCCACTGATTGCAGAGTTGAACGATATATGGGCAGAAGGAATTCCAGCATATGATATCTGTAGGAAGCAGAATTTTCAACTACGTGCAACATTGATGTGGACTATCAGTGACTTCCCTGCATACTCGATGTTGTCGGGTTGGAGCACATCTAGACATCATGCGTGTCCGTATTGTATTGATGAATCACAAACTTTGTATTTGAAGTATGGACGAAAAATCAGTTGGTTTGATTGCCACATGAGGTTTTTGAGTAGAAATCACTGGTTCCGCCAAGATAAGGATAACTTCAAGAAGAACGTAGTTGAGAATGCTGGTCCTCCTCAGATTTTAAACGGGGAACAGATACTTAATGATCTAGATCAATTGGGTTACATGAGGGTGTTTGTTGAAGGTGCTGATATGGTTAACTCAGAGTTGAGTCAGATTTTTGGATGGAAAAAACGGAGTATATTTTGGGATCTTCCATTGTTGGGGATTTAATTCTAATGAAGGAATTTTTCCTTTTTCCAGGATCTTTTCAGGATGATATAGAAAAATTAATTAACCAATTTCATTTACAGATCTGCTATCTAGAATGCACATAAACACATAATTTAAAATTAAATCCTAAATCATGCTGCTACGGATCTGAATACTTACAATTATTAGATCTCCAAAGATATGATAATTTCTTGCTCCTTCTCCACGTGTAGATCTTGATATCTACCATAGATCTTCTAACCTATTCCCAATTCCAAATTTGAATACTGGTGTGGGCGGTATCTATCAAATCCTATAGGACTAGAGAAAGAAGAAGAAAATAAAGAAAACAAAGAATCACAGGGAACGTGAATCATCATTCTCTTTCTTTTCATTTCTCTCCTATTTATAGAATATGTATGGACTAGGTTAGGGATTCAAGGAAAATTTGAACTGGCCTCCATATTGGGATTTTACTAATTAAATTGAGCTCCAATTTAATTCAAGCCCAATAGAATATTAATTTGGACCACTATAGAAATTAATAT
>JAYDZE010113926.1:0-23633 GCA_034509125.1 Monilaria moniliformis
GACAAAATAATATTCTTCTCATAAAATTTGGGAAATAAGGTTTTTACAAATACAAAGCAGCTAAAAGCTTGCTTTTCTTAAGGCAAAATGCGCTCGTTTTTAATGGGATAGGAGACCCTACTGAAGCATAACCCAGAATACGCGCCATGGAACATTTCTTCAACTTTTTGCGGTGCACAGACCGAGAGCGCATTACTTGAGTCTTTTTCCAACTGATAGGATCTACCGACTTTCGATGGGAAGTGCGTAGAAAGACGATGACTCCCAACCAATTCGCCAACATGACTTGGGAGTATATGTTTGTCGCTTTCTATAGAAGTATTATTTATAGCTTCCAAGATATATGTTTGTCGCTTTCATAATTAACAACTTATGAAAATTATATTTGTGTCAAAAAATCGGATCAAATAAGAGTATATACATACATACATAATGATTGGTCTTCGTGACGAATAAATATTATTAATTGTAACTTAGTGATTTCATAACATGCATGACAATTTAGGGATTTCATTTTAATATATACATGCGTGACATATTAGGATCATAACAAGAATTTTCTCAACATTTCTTTATAATTTTTTTGTTCTATTCTTAAATTGTTGTTATACACATCTATCACAATCATAATTTCTATAATATAATTACTCTCCATCTCAAATAATTCACTCGCAACTAATAAAAAAGGCAAAATAAATGATCATGCAATGCACAGATATAAATATAAATGTATGTTTTCTTAATAAAATTTATGAAATTTGTAAAATTATTTTATCTAAATTTTTTTGTTCTGCAGAATATTGAAAATTTGTTGATTCTTATTTACATGTTTATATGTGGATCATTTTTAGTAATAAAGTTGATTGGATAGATGAAAAAAAATAAAAAAAATAAATTCAAAGTATTCAATTTGTTGTACCAGTTGGAATATTCGAATTGTTAAGATTTTGATTCATGCAAAAGTTTTGCATGACTTAGTATATAACGATGATGATGGTATTTATGATTCTATCGTTAACGTTGTCTATAAAGAAGTTTTTCAAAGTTTATGATATAATATATTATTTTGATCAAAACATGTGATGTTTTATTTTTACACCAAAAACTATATATCTATATACAAATATACTTATTAGGTTACTATATGCTTATACATTTAAGTATTAGTTTACATATTCAAATAATATAACCTACTTTGCAGGAATTATCTTAAATTGTTGATATAATGTTTTTTTATATATTTTACAAATGAACAATGTGTAAAGATTTATCAGCGGAAATATACACTGATTGTAGAAATTGAAATTGACATAAAAATGATTTCGCTCATATATCTTTCCATCATATCAATCACCACTAAATAAATATGTTTCTTGAGACTCACTCATCTCAAAAACTTATTCACAAGTGGAAAAAACAAAACAAATTCAAAGTATGTGGATTGCATGAAGAAGAAGACTTCAATACATTTTCTTTTATTTCCCCACTTACTTTTGCTTAGTTATCTATATTATATATATGTCATGTCATTTAAAGAACCCACTTGTTTGAATTGGTATTTTCAACACAATTACCACACGAGCATGCACAAAATTAATGGGTTAGTGTCAAGTCTTAGCGGATTTGTGTCCTTATCAGATCGACCTGATAAGGACACAATAATTTGAGATTGGATTTTAGTCGGGTTCTGATAACCCGTTAATAATTAATATTATTAGTTTAAATTAATTTATTCCCTTTTTAATTATTTTAGTTAGGGTTAGATTTTAATTTTTTATTACTTTAATTAGGGTTAGATTGTGTAGTTATCGTGTGATTGTAGTGTCGTGTCGGATTCGTGTTGTTATCGTGTCATGTCAACACGAATAGGATCGTGTCGATAACAGGTTCGTGTTGTGTGCAGGTCGTGTTCGAGTTTAAATGTAGCAGGTCATGTTCGTGTTCGGGTTAAAGATTTTATTAACAGGTCATGTTCGGGTTCGACCTTATCGGATTGAGTCGTTATCAGGTTGACCCGATAACGATCAAACCCGCACGATTTGACAGTCCTATTTTTTTACATATGCATTTTTTGAGATTCACTCACTCTCACACATAAACGTTAGGTGTGAAATAAATTTATAAATAAAATATTCCCTATCTTAACTAACTAGTTCACAACTGAAAAAACATAAAGCATATTGAGAATCCATGCATCGCACGGGCAGAACACTAGTTATAATAAATATTAGAGTTTGTATTCCAATAAAATAATAAAAATTACATTAAATACGTAAATAAGTAAGATTTCAAAAACTAGGAAAAAAATACCTAAAAAAAGCTAAGAGAATAATAGTTCACTATTTTCATATTTTCAAAATTCTTATTACTTTTCTTATTTGATAAAAAAAAAAAAACCAAACACAAAAATTTTAAAATTTGAAATCAAATTACTTTCTCAAAATAGAATCGTGCCAAACAAACTAAATTTTGAAATCGAACTTGATTCAATACTCATCAAGTCAAATTTCATCATAAATTAGTGACAGTACTTGCAATCCCAATAGTGTTATTGTGCAGTCCAAACTTCAAAAGAAAAATGTCACCTTTAGACATCAAAGAATGCAATCTTATATTTTGTAATAAGGAAGTCTAGAACTCAAATTTAATCGTTATCCTACTCTAAACTTAAGAAAAAACATAATAATAAAATATTAACGCTGAAACAATATGAAAGTAAATGCAGATTTATGCAAAGACATACAACAATCATCACATGATGTTCCCTTTTTTTAATTGCACGCATAATTAATTGAAGAAATCAAATAATGTTTCACGGTGGACAAAACAAGAAAACAATTCCAAAAGCGAACAGCAGAAAGATTCATTTCTTCATTTGCATTTCTCACAGATTTAATTTAAGGAAACAAAATCCCATAAAAAATGGCCACCGGCTCCTTCAAATCCACTTCCAGAAGAGGCGCAGCCACAGAACCCAAAGCCCCGCCGCCCACCGCCGCTTCACGGCGGCGTTCCCACAGCGTCAGCGCTGTTTCACGGAAGACCCACGTCCCCTTTGACGACAATACTTCGATTTCCACCGAATTCTCCAACAGCAGAGATAACCCTCTTTTCTGGAGCAGATCTTCTTCACCACCAGATAAAGAAGAAAACGGAAGGACCGGTGAGATTGCTACCAGTAGTAATAAATTATTATCTAAATTGACTGCACAAAGCCCAGTAAACGGCAATGGCAATGGTGGTCGCAATTCTTCTGGTGAACAGAGGGGGCGCTCTGTTACTCGGAGTCTTAGCCACAACAATGGGATCGGCCGCAGTTTGTCGAGGGTTCGAGGGCGGTCCGTTTCTACAGCTTCTCGTAACGGAGCTTACGAGGTCGCGTTTTGAAAAGCTCGTGTTTCAATGTTTTTATTTTGGCCTAACTGTAGCTACTAGCTAGAACAAGATGGAGTGCACTGTAATTTGGTTTTGAAAGGGCGATTTGGGTTGAGGATTTTACTGAATAATGGAAGCCCTAAGTTAATCCTAATTATAGTTAATAAATCCTGACTAGGGATTAATAAAACCTTGGAGATTACTAAACCTTAATTGGGAATCGGTGAACCTAATTGGAGTGAATGCACTGTGCATCTTGATGTACACAAGTTTTTGCCAAATACAAATGACTGTTGTGTAATGATACATCTGGTTGATGAGTATCATCCACTCAATTTGATCATAAGCTAGTTATCTTGTATAGTTTTGGTAGTGTCGTCAAGGCGTCAATAGACTGAAATCTGAGTGTAATGCAAATAGATGGTTAATGAAACCTTTTTTTGTGCTTTTGGAGCATATCAATCCAAATGTTCGATTGTTTTCCTCGCACTAATTTTTTTGTATGATGTCTTCTTGTGTGACAGAGCGAAAAAGAGCGGGGTTGTCTTACATCTCCTATTGCTCAAAGCAGGCATGAGGTGAAGAGGACTAGTAATAGTATAAATAGAACTAATTCAGTAAGAAATAGGGTAAGTAACCCAGGGCAAGAAAAACATGCTGGAGTCAGAACGGCCTGGAATCAAGCAAAAGAGTGGTCTGAAGACGATTCTTCTGTGAGTTTGACTTGTTCATTATATTCGATTGACTGCTCATGGTCTTGGTGTTGCAATGACTAAATGTAATACAAAGGTCAACATGCTACCAGTGTAGTTTGCAAATATCAAATATGGAGGATGGAATTTCAGCCGGTTCCTTATCAGAAGCTGAAGAGAAAACCATTAGAACTGCGTTTGAAGAGTTGAATGTAAGTTTTGATTGTCTTCTCCAATTATTTGTGGTCACTTCAGCAATAAAGTGTTGACTTATTAGATTTATTTTGTTGCCTCTTTCTCAAAATGGCCATTAATTTATGGGGGAAGGGATGAGAAGGGACACGCTATCCAGTGAAATATGAAACTGTGTGATATGTGCTTTCTATGGAAATATAAAGCCGTTGGTTTTATGGGTAGGACAAGCTAAATCCAAGTTATCCAACGCCAAATGAATTTTGGATCTTCAGATTTTATGGTTTTACTATCTAGGATACAACTATTTTGGTTACTCCATGGATGAAAGTTAATTCCCTGTCATCGAATCTTGTTGCTCTCTATCACTTTGAGTAGTGAGTCCGGACCTATGACAGAGTTGACAGTTGTATATTTAATGCATGCCAGTTCTATAACTGTAAAGATGAAAAGTAAACAATCAAATTTGAGCTGATTTTATTGAGAGAGCTAAATATAGTAGCTTTCTCCTGAGAAAAGTACTATGGACAGAACCTCTATTTCAAAGGAAGGCTAAAATAGGGAGATTTTGTTTTCAAGTCTTTAATAAATTTCGAACGCTACAGCTGATATTGGACTTGCTTCAAACTTTTGATTTGGAGACAAGGAGTACTTCAATAAGGCTTTGACTGTAGACCTTTGAAATAGCACACATATTATATCTAACAGGAATTCTATCAAAATCAATAAATTTTCTGCCAAAATGCTCCCATACTTTCACGATCAGAGCATAAAAATGATATGGTCATATATCAAAGATTATCAGTAGGCAACTTTTATGCAGTCAAAATTATGTACTTTTATCCCTCTTTCATATATCATTTTGCATTGACGAGTGTGTCTGTGCAAATCATTGAAATGCTGTTTTCTGTCGCTTGTGTAAATTATATAGCATAGTGTGATGTATATATCTGCTCGATTGATAAGATCTTGTTGATGTACAAAAAGCCTATAAAGCTTGAAATCCCAAATTATAGCTAAGCATTAAGGCTTATCTATTGAAGCTATATGAAGATTTATTAGGTTTTCATAATGTGCATAGGTTAGCCCCATCTTTCTGAAGGCATGACTTTTATGGCTCCTATTTCTTATCTGAAATCAGGTTTTTCGAAGAAATAATGTGAACCAGGCTGCACCTACAAATGTTCCTGATATACCCTCAGATTTAGTAAACCCAGAGACCGTGGAGTTGATCTCGGACATCAGAAGGGAATATACCGTAAAATTGGAAGAGGTGATATTTAGCTAACTTGTAGAGAATTGTACTTACTTGTGTCACAAGACTTATAAAGTACATTGGTGCAGTCAGAAGAACGTGCCAGAAAACTTCGAGCAGATCTTGCTATTGAAGAGCACCGTGGGCAAGAGCTGGATAGGATACTTAAGGAGATACTTCCTGATCGAAAGACTTCCGATATGCAGAGATCTCGTCGAGGAAGAAAAGTAGGTTGCTCTTATCTTCATTTCCTTTGTTTTTGTACACACACACACACATATATATATATATTATATTTATATATATGTATTGTCTGAGCTGATCTTTAATCTCTTTATAGACTAGGTAACTTGACATCATCCTATCAAAAGCTTACTTGCAGACAACATACCTGTATTTTTTACATCACCTTTTCTATGCTATTCATTTCTGTACAAATTAGGGGGTAGAATTTGGACACGGGTGCATACTTTTCCTGATAATATACATGATTTAGTATTTGTATCTTCATTCTTAGGATTTCTCCAATCCTATTCTTTTCCTGATTGATAATAGACATGGTTAAGTATTTTTATCTGCATTCGTAGGATTTCTTCAATCCAACTCCTTCAATTGGATATGAATCAAGCAAGTTAGCTCAAATTATATAAATTATCAAGGGCCTTGCGATATCCTAAAGTTCCAATCTATCTTAGTTAACAACAGATTAGCCTATACTATTTTTATATATCTAGGCTATAATCCCCAATAGTAAACGCCTCCTTTAGGTATAAAAAGAAGACTGCGGTTGTAGTTTTTACCTAGAACAGATTTGTTCGTTTTTATTTTTAATTAATATAAGAATTATTTAAATGCGGAACTTCTGGAATTCTCCATAACTTCCTAACAACAGATTCTTTATGTTTTGTCCTATTGGTTGGTAACATGAAATTTGTGTCTGTAATTCATCTTAACAATGGAACTACCTTTGATGGTGTAGATATCCTTTCCTAGAGTCGTAGGTTATGTATGCAATATTTATAAAATTTCCAGCTGGGGATGACATCGACATTTCTGGTGTTAGACAAGCAATGAAAGAAAACGGATGTCGAACCGCCTTACTGAAGAAGCCATGGCGTATTTTGACGAATGTGTGTCCTTGTCCACCTTTGATAGTTCTGACTTCTCTGCTTCAGAAGATCCAGCCTACAGTTTAGTTGGAGCTGCTGGACCTGTAGGCACTTCTTCTTTGGCAAATGGAAATCCGAGCACCTTATGCTGTTACAACCAAGGCAGTCTTGTTGACCACAAACAGGTTCCTCTTGTTACTGAATAGTGGTTTAACACATCATTCTGGCATAGTTGATTGTTCACGCTCATTTGTCATGCCAAGTCAAGTGTCTGCAATTTTCTGTAAAGCATCTAAATGAATACAAGCCCATATTTCTTTTCAATATATGATGCATGTTACAAAAATAAATGCCAAACTTTATATTCCACAAGTTTGCTTTCATCTACCTAAGGCCAGCTATTTAGTCCCTTCCATATTCTGTGCTTTGTTCTGTCATCCTCCAAATCCTTTTAAGCAGCTATTTCTGGGCGTGCAAGTGGTGGCAGAAAAGTAAGAAATCAAGACATTGCTCAAAGCCTCGAAGTGCAGTAATTTTTGAAAATCTTTACTTGTTAAGATGCTCATACAGTATACGAGTTATTAATGTCCTTTTGTCCCTTGGTCATAGTTCCAAGTGCTACGGTAAAACAATAAAACAACTTAGAATCCTATTTCTGAATATAACAAATTGTTTTCTCCTGGATACGAGGTTTCATTATGTTTTTGGGTCTACATGTTTCTCAACATTTCCTTGTCACTTTCAAATACTGCAGGCATTTGCATGCCAGAGTTCCCATTTCATCTTTGTCCTATCCAGCACTTGATATAGCCTAAATTGCATGCATTATTGCATGTTATTATCTTTCATGCTCCCCCGAAGAGAGATAAGAGAAAGACATTTTAATTGTGCCACTTCCCACCATGCCTGCATTTGTAATTTTCTCCATTTGAAAATTTTATCGTGTTTGATTGTCATCTCCAAAATAGCTAGTAATGAATCTAATGATCAGTTAAGATATTCCAATCAAACCACAAGTCTGCTCAGTTTCCGATAATTCCTATTGATTTCAGATATATGGTGACCAGGTGCAGCTCAAACCTTGCGAGGATTCTGAACCAATCGCCAACAGCAGCAATGCTGGTCCAGGGAGCTGTCAGCTTTATGAGTTCACTTTTGCTGATAAAAGGCTTGATGATGTCAGACCTCAAGAAGATATTAGGAGTTATATCAAGAATTTTGAGAGAGAAACTAAGAAAGACAGAGATTTGGAGGCTTCCAGTTCATACTACGATGCTGAAGAATACAGCATACGAGATCAGATTGAGAGCCTGTTATTTGACAGGGTGCTATATAACAGCAGAATAGAGTCGGGTGGTTTACTTTTATGTGGTGGCGCTATGTCGTGTCTTCCCTTTGCTTCAACTATGTGATAACATGAGATAATGTGTTTTCTTCCGGTCTACTCTCTACGGTTGCAATAAACATGATGCTGTGGTCTCTGTGGATGTGCAGTAGCGGCGAACTTCTGCCTCTTATAGTCTTGGCGGTGCATATTTTTATTTGTTTTCGTTATAAGCAGTGTGTATATGTATGTATTGCAATGGAGGTTGTATATCCATCTCAGTGAATGAGTGATCTAATGTTAGATTGAGTGATGCTCGAAGGTTTGTAACTACTAGTACCTTTTATTGGATATGTGCTAACTGAAAGATATGTTAATTTTTGTTCGATACTGAAATGTATGAAAACTTCTTTTGTTTTATCGGTCATTTAACCATCAAAATGATGAGTTGATGCCTGAATTTTTATAATAAATTTGTTATGGTACAACATTTGATTGGAAGGTTGTTGCTATGCACCAACCAGCAAATTGCTCTATTATTTATAGAGTTTGTCAAGATTGGTGTGTTTCCATCTCACAAAAGGGGAAAAGAGTAGGTTAGTTTCAATTTTATATTATTGGTAACTTTTTCTACTCCAAATTAAGTGTTGATTTGGAGAGTTCCTAGTCTCTATAGGCCAACTACTTTTGGACATAAAACTAATATTTTAAAATTTGAGCGTCGTAAATATGCAACCACTTGTTTGTGTTTTTGGTTTTGATCCAAATACGAGTATTGCTTATAAGATTGTTTGACACAAGCTAATAAGGCTTGGTTTAAGTGGTAAAGTTGATGGATCCAAAAAACTTTCTTAGCGAGAGATTTTGGATTCAATCCCGTATGTGTGCGGTATATGTTCCCACCTTATGGTGGTATAGTTGTCCCGCATGCGTGTAGAGTTGTATGTCCTACCTACGTGCAGTGTAATTGTCACGCATGCGTGCAATGAAATGAATTGTTTGTCTCACCTACGTGCGATGTAATTGTTCCAGAGATGTGAGGTGAAAATGGATAACATGTAAAAATGAAAGAAAGACAGCTATGTTTGTTCAAGTTAAACTCGGCTATATTTTAATTTTTTTTAAGTTTATAGCCAATTATTAATTTTAATTATATTGATGGACGGTTGGGCATGTTAATATAATTGACTGATTCATTCCTTTTTATAAGTTTTCTAGTTTTTTAAGTTTTTTATTTTTTGTTTCAGTTTTTCTTACCTTTTAATATTGGAGAAGTGAACGAAATTGTTGCCCGATATTCATTATTTTAACCGGAGTACTTTTAATTATGCTTTTTAAGTTTGTATTGATTTAAATTTATTACTGTTTAACTTGGGCTGTAATTTGGTTTAGTAATGTAATTTCACTAAATTAGTAAGTTTTAGTTAAGAGTACAAATTATTATTTAAAGTGTGGGCTATTGATTAAAATTGTTATAAAACGATTATTATACATTGAATCAACAATAAGAAAATAACTTTAAAACATAATAATGACATTAGTAAAATATTAAATAAAATTACATGATATACTAGAAAATTTAACAAAAGCATAATTAAAATAACAGCTATGATATAAAAATTACATGATATACAATTTTTTTCAAATTTTCTTCTCACTCATTTTCTTAATATAAATTTACAACCAAAGAAAACATCTCCTACGTGCGCATCAATATCCCGCATAATGTTAACTTCTAGATTAGAAAATGAGTTCTGATTTATGGCTTACTAAAGAGTCATGACTTATGTCTTATATGGCTTATGAAAGAGGTCTGACTTCTGACTTCTGGCAAGAAAAATAGCTCAGAAAGAGTACTGACTTATATAGCTTAGAAAGTGTTTGGACTCATGGCTTATGGTTCAATTTATTAAATGTAAACTGCTGATTTTATTTCAAATTATTATTGATTTTTAAATAGGAGAAAAAATTAATTTCTATTTAGTATCTTTTATTCTTAATAATTATTATAACGTCTATTTTATTGCACTAAATTTTTACTTTGTCTATATCATGTTCATGTTTTGTGTTTAAATTATTGTAGTATATTTTTAAGGACTGTAACTAAATAAATTATACATTTATTTGTCTCTTTAAAATTTTAATAGACTGTCCATAGTTATTGTTCTTACTTTTTCACAACCATTACATTAAAATTTCATGTTGTACATTATAAGTTTATAATGAAATTTTAATGTTATTATATTATAGTAATAACTATATAAATTGCATGTGCACTTCGAATGAACCTCACCGTGCATCTCGCATAAGGTATAGTAATTTTGTAATAAAATACTAATCAATATTCAATTAAATTTCAATGTATGTTAACTGCGGCGGGTCCCATATATTCAGCAATGTATGTCAATCAATAATATTATTAAAGATGCAAATTTTAATTTGTAATTAATTGCAAATTAATTTGAATGACAATTTTGTAATAATATAAATTAATAGTCAATTAAATAACATTAAATGTGAAAATAATAAATTCAAATTCAATTTCGTGTTACCTTAAGTTAAAAATCCAATTTAATATTTAATTTAAATAATTTGTTCCAAGTCAATTTCTCTGTGTTGTGCGATTTATTTGACATGTTTTTTTTCATTCTTTTATTCTTTTTATTTTTTCTTTCAAATGAGATGTTTTTCTTCTTCTTCTTCTTCTTTTAAGTTTTAATTATGTAATTTACATTCAATTAATAATTATAATTATATCATGTTAGTTATAACATTATTTGTTTTTATTGTATCAATTTATAATCATTTGGATTGATTGGTTGTAAATTCATACATATTAATCAAATTTATATATTCTCGTACACTAAAGATAGTGATAAAATATATAAACTTTGATCATTTTCAAAATTTCCCCGACTTCAAATTCCACCAAAATCGAAATTGATCTATCATTAAAATTTTATACGTCGCATTACTTTAAATATTCAGCTACTAACTGACGAAATTGAAAAATCGAAAAAGGTATATAATTGCCCATATGGAACACACATCCCGACTCCTCCTGTTTATCAACCCATAATCTTGGTGTTCTTTATTTTTAATTTTTTTTATTAATTTAATTTTAAATTAAATTAGAGCTAAAACCTTTGCCTAAGTAAAATCGCATATACACGAGCTGCCCAGCACATGCCAAATTGCTTTTTCAATTTCAAGCACGAATTTAATGTCGAACGACTTCAGAATATCATATTCAAGTAAATGAATTAGAACAAATGAGAAAATTAAATATTGAAAGAAACTTCATATGTCAGCGTGTTTTATTTTAATCTAAAATTATTTTTATTTGTATCTAAATTAATTTCCCATTGTGTCTAATTATCTATATAATTTTTTTAATATAGTTTATGTGAATGTTGTAATTATAAATTTTTTAATTAGACATCTGTCATAATTATTTTATTCAATCATGTCTATTTTAGTTATATAAATTCTAATATTGCAAAAGCACTATTTCCATATTGAGTTATTCAATATCACAAAAATTAAAATATATATGAATCATATAAATGGAATATCAATCTCATTTATATCGTAAAATTTATAATTGATAAAAATATGTATATAACAAACATGTACAACGATATATATAGGGAGAAGTTATTGTAAAATATCTTTTAAATTATATTTAATAGAAAATGTGAAAATTGATATTAAAAATTAAAGAAAAAAAAGAATTGATATGTTAATCAAATTAAAGCAAAAAAATATGTTAGTTGAAATTAAAATTCAACATAGACAAGAAATTTCACTTACGTTCCACCTCAAGTCTCAAATCTCATGGCCCGGCCCTTAATTGAGCCCATATATACATGGAACGTGACAAACATAATTGCAGATTACCGTTTTAATTTTTCTTCGAACTATTTACATAAATGGTTGTAGATTAATGTGTAGTTGCAAATGTTGACCCATAATTTCATGTCACATAAAAAAATTATAAATTATAAATTATAACTTATAATTTATTTATATTAATTTTGATTACAATCACCGTTATTGACATATTCAATTACTAAATACTATAAAATTTAAAAATGTTATATTTGTGCATCCACGAGAGAATGCTCGTCTGTATTAGAATAAGACATCATCATTCAGTTCCAAAAAAGCTTTAGAAAGTATTGTTAATTGTCGGAAATGAAACGAATTATAATTCAAATTTATAATTTTACATTACTTTTAATATGTTTCATTTAATATATTTACATTTTTGCTAGTGATGTTCGTTTATTATATACCCTAAAACGATATTGTTTTACTGCTAAAATGACAAAAGTTATATTATTGAAAAATTGAGAATGTTGTAATTGCAAAAAATTAGAAGATATGGTTGTACTTGTAATTTTTTAAAAGTCACGTAAAAGCTAAGTATCTGCACAAATATTGTGCTATAATATATATATATAAGTTTTATGTAAGTGAAGAATCTTAAATTCAATTTTCAATTTTTTTTCTTTTTATAATAGGATCAATAATAGTTTCTCATTTACTTCTGTGGTGACTTGAACCCATGACTTATTAATTTGAGAAGAATTGTATTACTAATTAAGTTGTATTTCATCGTCATTTAGTTTATTTCCTCAAATCTCTTTCCTCTAAATGAATTACACTTTCTATATAAACATTAAGATATGCAATATACATAAAAATATCAATTTATGTATATGTATATTTATGACGTGTAACAATAATAACAGAAAAATAAATAAAATCTTAATGCTTGATTTCAAGGGCGAGGCCGAATTTGAATTTTGCTTAAGTACAACACTAGAAATGATGATCCTCACATATTAAGGGACAGAAAAATAATAAATAAAATAAAAAGAAAGGGGAAAAAAGATTTTGTTATTCAACATATAACTGACAAACTGATGCCAGACAAAATTGTGACACATGAAGTGGATGCACAGTGGCTAGTGGTTTTTTGACCTGTAAATTGACCAAACCATCGAGGGCATTATAGCCATTTCATTCACACTGTAATTTCGACTAATTAAGCTGTTTATAATTACATGCATCTCTAGCGACAAATATCTACTGACAAAATTTACAGATCTATTCTCCCATTAACTAAACATTATTATTGAAAAAACATAGCAATTTGAATTAATATATACGAATATATTATTATATATAATATGTATAGAGAGAGTGAGAGTGAGTGAGAGTGAGAGAGGTCCATCAGTCCATGTAGGTGCAGAAACCCACAGGGGGTATAGTGCCAATTGGTAGCATGGCTGAGTGCTGAGGCCAAGTGTTGAAAATATTTATTAACTCTAGTTTACTTCACTCAACCACCAGGTTAAATTCAAACCATCTTGCTTTTCCAATTACCCTTTTTTTGGGGAACATTGATTTCTACTAAAACTTATTTAATGTTGGGTTTGTTTATTTTTTAATACAGTATAATTTCACTATTTAATTAAAGGAGTAGTAGTACAGAAACTATATGGGCCCAGATTAACATGATTATTATTAAATGCCACTTCTTATTTTCTCTACAAATAGCCTAATATATATACTACATACCCAATTATAAGGCAGAATTGACAAAACACTTATTCATAATAATAAATAATAATATTAATAGTAATTTTACTAAGTTAAAACCGACCACAATCTCATGCTGATGAAATACTAAAATAAGACTTAGAAAATTTATTTTAAAAAAAATTAGAATTTTGAGTTTGTAGAAAATTTATTATAAAAAAAAATTAGAATTTTGAGTTTGCTTAAGTTGGTGATGTACATAATTAAAGAAGAAGATTGGGTAAAAGATATATTAATAAAGAGAGGCGGAGTCTAATTCAATTTGGTAGAAAGCTAGACAATCTATTTAGTATTAATTTAACCGTAGTTAGTTTGGTAAGAATTATGGTACTCCCTAACAGACTTTCTTTGTTTCAAATTGGCAGCCGTGACACCATTCCAAGCTTGTATTCTTTCCCTCTCTTTCTCTCCCTCTCTCTCTAAACACACTTAATTTCGGCAAACCATTTTAGTTCACCAAAAAAGAAGCCTTTTTCCTCTCCTTTTAATTCCCCTTTTGTTGTTGATTCCGCACCAGCCCACCCATCTTCACACGCATTTCTTCTCCGTGCTGCGCTGCGTGTCATCACTCATCACTCCTCCCCTGAGTCCCCTCTCTCTTATAGAGACAGAAACCAAGAGAGAGAGAGAGAAAGATACTCACACAGACTCCTCCAAAACCCACACACGGAGGAAAAAGAAAAGAAAAACAGAGAATGAAGAGAAAGTCTCCTTCATCTTCGTGCTCCTCCTCTTCATCTTCGTGCTGCATCGAATCGCCATCAATCGCCCAAACCAACGGGCCCGAATCGAAGCCCGACGCCACCAAGCCTAAGCCCAAACGCGTCAGAGCCAAGAAAAATCAGAGCGACAATAGCGCCACCTCTGCTAAATCACGAAGCTCCATTTACAGAGGCGTCACCAGGTACACGCACATGCACACATTCATTCATCAACTTTTTTCTCTCTCCTCTAATTCCTGCATGCATGCCGTTATAATCACATTAATTCATCAATTGGATTATTTAATTCAATTTCTCTTCAAAATTAGGCATAGGTGGACCGGGAGGTACGAAGCTCACCTCTGGGACAAGACTACATGGAACAGCATCCAGAACAAGCGGGGAAGACAAAGTGATTATCGCTCTTAATATTTTAATTTTAATCGCCGAAAAAGTGTGTAGAAAAGTGGAATTTTTTTAAACCAAGGAGATCTAGGATCTTAGTTTAATTAATTAGTTACTTGATTATATTTCTCTCTCTGACTCTGACTGTGTTTTTATTCCTGATGATGATCAACGTTCATTTACGCATTTGTCGCTGCCGCAGTCTATTTAGGTAACCTCCCTCTCTTTTTCTTTTTTATTAATTAATTCACCTTAATTGCGTGTGTGCGAAATGGGTTAATGTCTGCATGCAGAGGTTTAGGCCAGCATTCAATGTGTAATTGATTTGTGAATTAAATTATGATGCAATTAATGTAGGTGCTTATGATAATGAGGAAGATGCGGCTCGGACCTACGATCTAGCTGCCCTTAAATATTGGGGCCCTGCAACCATCCTCAATTTTCCTGTAACTCTCTCTCTCTCTCTCTCTCCCCCTCTCTCTCTACTGTTATATTCACTTTGATAACTTAATTACGAGTGTAGTATAGGCCGGGTGACGGAGGGCTAGGTGAAACCCCTAAGTTGATGGGATTGATTTAAATATGTGTGTGAAATTAGAGTGACTTAGTTGAAAATGCAATTGGATCTGTATTGATGAATAATTGCAAATAAGCTTCTGAGCACGTGCGGGGGTAGTGTGCAAACAAATTAAGAAGCGTGAAAAAAGGGGATATTCAAAAGAGTGTTAGATTTAGATTAGATTAGATTATGTGGTGAAAGTGAAGGCAGCAAACTAATTAAGACCATTAATAGTTGGTTTGACTGATAATGAGTATTGCCACATGATAATGCAGGTAGAGGGCTACGCCAAAGATCTTCAAGATATGCAAAAATTGACTAAAGAAGAGTATTTGGCCTCACTCAGGAGGCGGAGCAGCGGCTTTTCCAGAGGTGTTTCTAAATATCGCGGCGTCGCAAGGTAATTGAGGGAGCGAGATACCTAGAACCAAAACAGAAATTCGCATCCCAATCTCATTTCAAAACTGCTTATTATTTTATTCCTAGCAAACAATCAGTTTATTTCAATATTTCCATGGTGTTTTAGTGGGAGAAAATGTGATTTCTGCTTTGTCAAGTCTTCTTCCCGGGTCAAATTTGTACCGTGGGTCAAAATCCAAATTCAAAAAAAAAAAATTACAAATATGTCACTTGATATGAATTTGAATTCCGTTCATACAGATTTTGACTCGTAAGATGCTCTTACACAATTTTCTTTTGTATATTTATATATTGCGTATAGACTAGAAAATGAGATGAAGTTGAGCGTAAATTTGTATTTGGACAGGCACCATCACAATGGCCGGTGGGAGGCTAGAATTGGGCGCGTTTGTGGAAACAAGTACCTCTACTTAGGAACCTACAGTGAGTAGCCCTCATTTCTTCAAATCAAGTTTATTTTTCGTCTAGTTCTCGATTTACTCTATTAAAATCCGAATGCTTATTAGATTATACAATTGCCAAAATAGTAAAAACATAAGTAAAAAAATCCAAAAAAATAAAAAAAAATCAAGGATAAGTATTAGGAACCGTGATGTAGTTACCAACCCCACCTAATTAGTTGCAGAGATCTGATATTGGAAATCCCCATTATCTTGTCCCCAAACAAATCAAATAATTTATAAAGGATTAAAAGCTGACATGGCACATTGATGACTAGTTTCACTCCTTAATATATAGTATTAAGACAGCATCTGCAGGCCTCACAAAAGAAAGTTTGTTCTCCTTCATAAAACTCTGAAATATTCCCTTGGTGATGTGGGGTGGGGTGGGGTGGGGCTAGGAGGTTTCAATTTTTTATACTTGACAATTTTGGCTAGAAATAAAATTTTACTTGGATGGATCTAAGTAGTGTGCAGCTCAAGATAGATCAGCTGGACATAACCGACCAAATGCACGCCCCTAAACCCGGACAAAAACCCAATTCTTGGGATTTTAGTTCTCAAGAAAATTGCATTTCAAATTTAAGGGCTAGTTTTGAAGAGGCATATAGGTAGTGGGATACGGAGTTGGTAGCCTTACTTACATGCTAATGATTAATAGCCACATATTAACAACATTTGGAGCTTGATAGCTTCATTTTTCATCCTTGATGTGTATAAGCTCAGATTTTGTTGTTTTATGAAATATATCAAAAGATTAAATAGGAGGACTACCTTGACATGTGCAGGCTCTGATTTTGTTATTTTATGAAATAGAGCAAAAGATTAAACAGGAGGACTATGACGTGTTTGAACTCCACAAAATAGAGTGCACACAATCCATATACTTGCCCAACTTGAACACTTCCGAACATATCTAAAAGCTAGGAAAAATCCAAGTACTTCCGTAAATGATAAGTCCTTGTCTACGAGCTCAAGTTTAAATGCTATTTTCATTCACGTGGCCCTGGTGCTATCTACATTGGTATCTAGAGTTCATCAGCCATGATTTGCACGTTTAAATAATGCAAGGAGCAATTGTACCCTGTTGCTAGTGGACATTCAACTAATGCAATGCCTAAGAAAGTTGACAAATCGTATGGAACTATCAAGTTCTTGTCAACCTCGTCCCAATCTTCGTGGCCACTAACAACAGGGTGCAATAATTGCACCTCAATCATTGGAATCTGATAGTGCTCAGAATTTGTTTATGTGAAATCCCACTTAAAGTTGAGTTTTCATAATTCAATGGTAGATAGATATATAGGCTTCACAAACATGCTGCAAGAAGTGTCCCTTTCCTAGCGAATTTGGCTTAAACGCGTTTTCTTCTACCACCGGCCTAAGTATATCTCGTAGAATTCTTGTTAGGGTGCATGCAATTCTAAGAGGATCCCATTTCACGCAGGCACTCAAGAGGAAGCAGCAGCAGCATATGATATGGCAGCAATAGAATTCAGAGGTCCAAATGCTGTAACAAATTTTGACATAAGTAATTATGCGGATAAGTTGAAAAAATTCCTACCTGAGGTGCAAGTGGAAGAGGTCCATGTGAAGCAGGAAACGAACTCGACTCCCCCTGACGAAGTACAAGCAGATGAAGAACCTCACCCAGTTGCTGAAACAAGTAGCCCCAAGCCCGAACCCAAGGATTCCAAAGAGTCAGAAGGCATGGTTGCTATGCGCCCAATCGAGGAGCATGGGCACCCTTGGGATCTCTGTCTAGATACTCTATTCAACATCCTCCCAATACCCGACATGCCTCTGGGGAAAGCCACTGAGGTGTTCGACTACAAAGGCTTTGATGATGATATCGAGTGCATCTTTGATGAGCCATTGGATGATAACGAGATCCTCCAATATGGCGGCCAGATTGAGGCAGCAGATACATTGGTAGCTCAGGACTTGAAAGGGCGGGACACCTCCATTTCGACTTCACCTTCTTCATCGCCACTGTCGTCAACCACATCAGCCTGCAGCAACATCTAGTGTCCCTTCAAGTTTTAGGATGTTTAGACCTTAACTTATTGTAACTTTAGCTGAGGAAGCTACCTGTAGATGATAAGAGTAACTTGCAGTGCTTCTGCACAAGCTCAGAGTCTTTGGCTTGTTCATGGCCCCTTTTTTCCCCCCTCCCCTGAGATAAAGACTGTCTCAATAGATAGCTCTGTTTATCAATATGTAATTCTAGGATTTCTTTGTTCTTTCATAAAATGAATTCAGTGAGTTTTTTTTTACCCCTCCTGTTTTTACATATAGAAATTTATACCATAAATGACAGATGTAAGAAAACAAAGTGATGAAGTGACACATTCATAACTATACACTCTCAGCTTTGGTTTCACAGACCATAAACAATAAGTCAAAATATCTCATTCAGTCAAAATGAAAAATGCATGGCTGGTAATAATCTTATGTCCGCCCAATTATGTAAAATTAGGTAGTGATATGTTATAAGACATACAACATATGTGAAGTTGAGCTAATATGGCAACTGTCTATTACATGGTAAACTTGGCATATGCTCTCCTCCCCCTAACTTCTTGGCCAGCATTATTTTCCAACTCTGCAAAAGCATTTTCTGCCCATCTTCACCACCACGACTTCATTTTGGCTACATTTTAAGCAGGTATTGCTAACATTCAGCTCTTAACTCGCTGTATCCACAAGAGTTTGGAAGTCGAATGCGTATATAAACTCCATCCACATTTCATACAACTAATAAACTCATCAACTAGAACAGAACATCAATAAACGTTGCTTCCCCATTTCTTTGCTTTAACAGGCATCATCTATATATTAGCACAAGTGCAACAACAGGCCATATGAGTAGACAAGAAACAACAAACTCAGTTTAGTTAAAAGCATTATTAGGTAATGCCTGCCTTCTAGCATTTCAAAACCACAACACAAGGAAGAGAGCAGAGAGGTGCTGCCCGACTATGCACCTCCCAACGATACAGTCTAATAAACTAAAGTTGCAATACATATTAAAAGCACTCAGAATCAGTCGGCAGCAATATCTACAATTATGCATATATATTTTACTAATTTAAGCAAGCCTAACTAGGGAGGCAGGAGATGGATAGGCGTCTCACAGAGGATGGTTCTGCAGATCTCTTAGCAAACAGAGCTGGATGGGAACACTCCTGTCTCAAATGTACCATAGAGGCACTTCATGCTTTGGCAATGGATCCACAGAGAAGTCATCGGGTGCAAAATTGAACGGTGAGTCAAGTCTGAAGTCGGCAAAATTCTCCACTACAACACCATTGTAAGAGGAGTTGTACGATGATCTGCACTGCTCATACTGGAATTCTGTTGACATATAAGTAGCATTGCTCAAAGGCACACTGGCTTCTTGAAATGTACCGGCCTGAGACAAAGCTCCCTGTCTGAAAAAGTCGCCACCTTGTTCAAGCTCACCTGCTGATTGCTGAGGGTTCTGCCCCAGGAGAATGTTGAAATTCTCGGGATCAAAGCTATTGTTGCCCTGAAGATTGTTATCATACATTGACATTAGCCCACTAATCAGTTTCTGGTCATCTTCGGGAATCCCCAATTCAGAAACATTTACACAAGTTGGAGCGTTATTCACGGGTAGGTTGGAAGACATGGTTTCATTGGAAGGAGCAAGGCACACAGCTTGTTTCTCATCATTGATCTGATAGTTTGGTGCGGAAGAACTGAATCGGAATTGGCAGTTATTCTGGTGATTGTTCCTCCATCCTTGGTCATTAAATCCCATGAGTTTATCACTGTGGGGGCATTGAGGAAACTCACATGTATATACCCTCTCACTCTTGTGCTCTTCAACAGAAACCTGTTTTCTTTTCGGGGTATAATCTACATCTACATCAAAGATCTCTCCCTTGATTGGAGCTAGGGGTAGCACCATAGGGTTATTTTTAGTCGCAGAAACCCCGAAGTTGAACAGATTCCTATCCAGTGGCTTGCAGTCGACTGCAACATTTGTGTCATCTTCTGCTCCTTCCACGTCATAGTCATTAGAATCACTGACTAAATACGACCCGCTCCCAACAGAGGATGACGATGGTGGATAGCTATCAGGATATAGTTTTCTAGACAAAGCCTCTTCTTGGTTAATAATAGACAGCCAAGTTGCACTCTCCTTTGCCGTCATCTTATCCTGTAAACACTTAGACTGACGGACAAGCTTGTGTATCTTGGCGACATCAGGAAACATGTGTTTGATCACAGAGGTCAGGACGCCAACCTTCCACGCCTTCTTCAGATCGTGGGGCTTCTTATATGGAGGAGGTCCTTGATCCTTTGGCAAGCCCAATTCCGGCCACCAATTTTCCGTCCCGGAAGGCCACCAAGGAGGCGGGACACCCTTTTCCAGAGGGAATCGCCTCTGGGGCGGATTACAGTGCTGCATCAGAGCCGACAGCAGAGATCCAAGCGTAGTGTCCTGCAGCTCCTGAAGTGTCTGAGGAGTCGATGCCACCGCACTCGAAGCCTCAGTTTTCCCAGGGATCGAATGCTCTGCCTGATATTTAGCAATCGCAGCAGGGCCATTCCTGTCGAATCTGACTTTCTCCTTCCACCATGCGCGGAGATTATCAGACGCTCCCGTCACAGGTTTTCCTTTCTCAGGAATGATTCCATACACAAAACCTTGAGCTTTACATACCTCCATCATCTTCAGCATATACTTCAAGATGCCATCTTGGGCACGAGACATCTTCTTCCTCCGTGCTTGCTCTTGAGACTGGCGCTGCTTTGCGCTGTCGTCAATCCTGTCCTTGCTCTTCTTCTGCTCCTTGAGCCGCTTCAAGAGCATCCGGTCTCTCCACATCCGCTTCTCCAGCTCATCAACATCCATCTCCTCGTCACTGTAGTCTCCGTCCACCTCTCCCACCGGTTCAAGTTCCTGGGTGCCCTTCAACCCTCCAGGAGGACTCGTGAAAAAATCAAGATTATCACAAAACCCCATCTCCTCAAAGATGCCCATTTAGCTGACAAGTCCAATGAACCCAAGCACACTACTACTACTCTCAATCGACCTCCTAATTTTCTCCACACCTCGATAATACCCTGAAACCCCACTCGATTGACTTCTAGGATCACGTGAAAATAAGGGGAAACTCCAAATCTGATCCAAGAAACAATGAAACAAAAATCGAATATCAACCAAACAGATCCAATTAACAACAAACCAGAAATCACATACATTTAAAGCACAATTATTTACTCTAAAAATAGTTAACCAATAATCCTGAACTGCAAAACTATAAGAATGGCTAAGTGTTTCTTTAATCCTACACTAATTGATATGACAAATCTAACCAAATTCCTTGATCATTAATCCCATGATCTTCAAAACACTAATAGAATCTGTGATCTAATAGGTTCTTCTGAGAAAGATTAGATTTTTACAAAAGTCTAATACAAATTGAAAACAGAACGCAGAAAGAACATGATCAGTAAACTCTTGAAAGGATGGAATCTCTCTTCTTGCCTGTAACACAATAAAGATCAGTGCAAGCATAAAACCCAGCTCACAAAATTTGACTCTCAACTATTCCAAGACTTGACAGTTACACAGAGTTGATAAAGAAATCAGAAGATGAAAATTTAGAACTCTGATATTAAGAAACAAAGAGAGAAGAAATTCATAGAGGAAAGCTTACCAATATATTTTCTATTACTTTTCTGATCAGGTGCTGGAGACCCAATCCAGCTTTTTTCTAGGTCGGATAAGGATGGAAGAGGGAGAGGGAAGGGGAGATGGGGAGAGAGAGAGAGAGAGAGAGGGAGCATGTGGGGGAGTCTTCGGTGGGTTTCGCTTTTTGTAAGAGTTGAAAAAACAGGTGATGAGGTGAAGTAGAGAAGCTGCGAAGAAATGGGAAATGGGTAGTAAAAATTTGTTAACCGTGGTTGAGTCAGTGAAATCTTTTCTTTCCTTATTCGGATTCAGTTTAATTAATTTAACCACGGATATGCCTAACGCTGGTCAACTAGTGTGTGGTGGTGAATAAAACTGCTGGTATTACATTTGCGCCTACATTTCAAGAATTTACTCAAGTAAGTATCACATAAACTGCTATTGATGTACACGTAAAATATGTTAGGCGATTTCAAATTTATATTGATCACATCATTATAGATACAAACTCACTGACAAATCTTTATATATATATATATATAAGAGATCGACTTATTAACGGATGAACACATAATAATGGGTCAAGTCAACTAATAAAATAGTTATTTTAAGATATTACAGATAAAAACTAGTCATTTAAATAAAAATAAAAAAGACAAAATCTTACCATGCTTACCATTATAATTCAAAAGTTGTACAGTTGAATTCGTGATTTTTAAAAGTGTTGATTTTGAATTCGTAAATAAATAGGTTAATTCAAGAACTCAAGAGCTATCGCTCTTAAATTCGTGTTCGTGGATTTTTAATGAAATCAAGAGTGATATGTACGCAATTGTTATTTTGAAAGAGTCAATGAATGTTCTAGAATATTTTTGGTTTGTATCATTTTAAGAAAATTTGTTAAGGTAAAAATTGAAAAAAATATAAGGATAAGAAACTTTAACACCAAAAATATATAATTTTTAATATTTTTTTATCTTAATGACCATTTTTTTATCTTTGAAATATCAAAATGGCTATTATGATATATTAATTCATAACGTGTCCATCTAATAATATGATAATATAAAATATATTATTATATTAGTATTAAGTAAAGAGTCAGGACTCTTTATAATTTATTATATTATATATATATATAAATAATATGTTAACCATTTTTTATGAGCAACGGTCCTTTTAATTTTCCTTGTTATATTCTTTTTAGTTTTTTTTGTGAAAATTATATGTCACATTCCTCCATATTTATATATATTTGAATGTAATATAGTCACCGGTAGGGATTAATATTTCCAACCAATAATTACTGTGAAAAGTGAACTCTTTGTTAGCACATGCAAGCCATTTGACATGTAGCTCCCAATCCGATCAACGAAACCGACATGCCACATGACTGGCACAAAATTTGATACTACTTGGTCATATTTTTTCTAATTTAAATTCGATAATTTACACTATGGGTTGGTGAAGTGTATTATAGATATATGGGAAACATTTATTAAGAACCATAAGTATTCGTGAGAATTGAGAATGATATATAAATACAGATTGTACATATATAAATACGTAAAATTTTATGCATAACACATTTGCAAATAAGCATTTGGGTTCGAATCTCATTAGTATCAAATTTCTTATGCGCGGGATTTACTTTGTTTATGTATGCGTAATTCGTATTTATGTATTATTCTCAATTATCACATTAAGTGCAATTTTCACTATTTCTCACCTATATGTATATGTATATGTGTGTGTGTATGTATGTATATATATATATATAGGGTCATGTTAGAATAAGAACAGCCCTATGTTGTAGAACTAAGACCAGATCTGGGCGGTTGATTTTCATCAACCAATGGACGAGATTTTGTTTCGTCGAT
>JAYDZE010114037.1:0-13802 GCA_034509125.1 Monilaria moniliformis
TTCAATATTCTCTGAACTTTATCCGATCAAAAATTTGGTAGAACCAACCAAATAGTTTGATCTGAAAGTGTTCGTCACGACTTTCAGAGTATCCGTGTTTTTCGATTGTTTGTTTCATTGTTATTCCTCCCAAATATTTCCTACACAGGATCTCCAAATTGTCTGAGATAACATAAAGTGGAGCGTCGTATCCAAAGATAAAGGATTTTATTTGGGGGATCATGCCAACTATGATGGCTAACAAAGAAGCTACTGTTGGTGGCTGAAGTATATGCTGGATAGGAGTTTGCTCAGCAACAATCCTCATCTTCCTCGCTGCCAAACATCCAACGGCTTCCTGGCTGCTCTCGTTGGCACCAACACCTCGATCACCATCATCATCAATAGTAGCAATGTAAGGATTCTTGCAATGTTGAGTTTCTTGATCTTCAATACCGGGCCATTCAGCTTCCACGACTAGGGATCTACTCATCTCAACCGAGTTCTGCTGCTCCTCTTTCTCACCCCATTCGACTATCTCAAATTGCTCCAATGGAGGCTCCATCATGTGATACACAACAGTGTAAACAAGAAGCACAGAAACACATTGGGCAAAGGAGACATACGCCACCCGTTTTTCTTACAGTCGGGTCCAAACATATTCTCCCCGTTGATTTCTTTTTAGGGAGAGGAGAATCCGCATTGTTATCATCGCATTTTCGATAAACATTATATGTTTGTAATAATATAACGAAAAAATTTCCGTGGAATTAAATATTTATTTTATAATTACATCTAACCCTGGAGAAATCTTCTTATATATATAATTAGATTTATCAACCATTTAAAAATTTTGTATGTCTTTAAATAATAAAATTAAAATTTTATTTTATTACTCATTCATTCTACATTTCTACTTTCTATTAATGCTCTCGTGGATAAATCTTTTGGATTAGGCATAATAGAAACAAAAATTGTTTTTCATAAAAGCTTCTACAAAAATAAGATTGAAATGCAACAAATATTTGTGGGAGGTAATGAACACAGAAAAGCAAATTGAGAAATGAGAAGAATGGCTCAAACTGGCAGAGATTTCTCTTCTTTTTTTTCCCTTTAATTCTTTTGAAAAGAGAGATTGACAGATAGCAAAACATCCTAATCAGAATGTGATACAACAAAGTTTACAAATTTGACACACTACATACAAAAGCATTGCTTTCCTCAAATTACACTTCTCAGCCCTACTCAGAAAAGTTTGCACCTTCAATTTTTGAAGCAGCTGCTATGTCCAGAAACCACACCAGCTCGCCGTTGATCGGCCCGACCATCCTCGCCGGCAGTTCGGGGTAGTCGGGCCCAGCCCCGTCGACCGCCACGTGTGCCGCCTCTGCCTTGCTAGCACCGGTTGCGACCACGGCGACGTTGGCGGCGGAGTTTATGACGGGTAGCGTGAAAGTGATCCTCTCGGGCGGGGGCTTGGGAGAGTCGGTGATGAACGTCACCCACTGCTCCTTCTCGTTGAACACCGGGTGATTGGGGAATAGGGACGCGACGTGCCCGTCCGGCCCCATCCCGAGGAGGATGAGGTCGAACTTCGGACAGTCGTTGATCTCGGACACGCTGATCACGCGGGTCTTGACAAGCTGCCGGATGACAAACTCGTAGTCCTCAGCAGCTTGCTCTGCGGTGACAGAGTCGTTGATCGAGTGCACGTGGCCGTGAACAATAGGCACCTGAAAATGAAGCAGTAGCCATTCAAGCAAACACATCATTTAAGCAACTGTAGAACTAAAACAATGGAGAAGCCAAAACATAGTACTCCTTTAGGTCTTCTTTTTTTTTTTTCCATAAATTTTCAACTTTATATAATGTGCGGGACCACATAGAAAAGGATAGGAACTCAAATCGAATTTCTTCGTAGAAGAGGAAACGAGTCGGGTTCATTCGTTCATGTGGCATGGGCGACCTACTAAAATTGATGCTTCTCAAAAACAAGAAACTACAAACTTAACACTAATCTTAAACAAGTTGGAACGTTAGATGTTGGAAGCATATGTATAAGATAGTCTCATATGATATATTTATGCAATGAAAGCAGTCAACTGATCTTAGTTCTTTGCTGGTTATTCTGAATCGTGCACGCTTGACCTATTGTCCCATTTCTCCCTTTTTTTAGCTGTCCACAAAGCTACGTGCACAAACTGTGAATGGGAAATAAAGATTCGGGATCCTATGGAAACCTTGGTATGTATCAATCAAGGAGATAATGGCAGAGTAACACGATCTTAAGCTACCTATAATGATATTTTAGATTATATACACTACATAAGAGTAACCACACATAGTAGTGGGTAGCTCTTTGCCTATCATTTTAGCCATATTTCAAAAGCAACAACAAACAAACTCAAAATGATTCAAGAACCTAGTAGAAAACATTTGGTTGACCTCCTCGGTTAATCACTTGCATCACAGTAGGCAAATGTTAAGTCTCGTCCTTTTTACTTGCGCGAGATTAACAAGCACTAAACTTACTCGAGGAAATCGCAAAACACCCTATTTCTAACGAGAAAGAAGCAAAAGAAGAAGTGAGTGGTTCTTAAACTCATCAGTTTCCTATTCCACTATCAAGCGTTTTTGTGCTACAGGGTGATAAAGCTATCATTTCCCGTTGTATTATGGAGTACAAGAGCACGAGACCCTAAATGGGATATGTGCCCGCCTCTGCACCCAAACTAGCTTAAAAACCACAGATATTGGCACAACTTAGCCTAATTTGATGAAAGATTTTGTCACAAAATGTTACAATTGAATACATAAGCCAACCGGGGATTCTTCCAATGGCCTGAATCGTCTGTCAGATTGACTCAAATGCAGTAGAAAGCTACTTCGATACTTTCAAAGCTCAATACAACAAATATATTGTTTCGAAACTGGGTAAAATGAGGATCTCACTCATCCCCGTGCAGACACACCAAATCCAAGGGAAGGCCATACCCACTAAGTTCACAAATTTAATGACTTAGTTTGCAGAAGAAAACTACCATACCAAACAGAGGATCGCGAGAGAGATGATAATCAATGTTCATCGCCTCTTATACAGCTATGTTCCTAAGAAATCTCAACAACATGGATTTGGAAAGAAACTATGAAGGCTCTCCTTTATGTATACGTAAATAGTCTCCATAACAGGAAAGTTTGCCATCAACATACTTGCTTAATAAGGATTCATATAAAGACAAAAACAGTTGAAGATCATTGAACAATCAATAGATATAAAGAAATGGAGAATCTACCTTGGACAAAAAACCATCCTTGACAAGCTTGTAATTGCTATCAGCGTGGCTTTTGGCAACCACGCGCTCGTCAGCCCAAAATATATACCACTTGGCCCAATCAACGGTCTTGTTGTAAGGCGCCTCACACAGCTTTCTACTCACACCGTGATGAAAATATTAGATTTTACACGACAAAGGGTAGCAACAGAACAATACATTTATAGGGCGTAAATGCACTTACGTACCCCATCAACGTGACAAGTGAGCCACCGGATAAAGCAATGGCGAAAATGCCTCTCTCCTTTATAGAAGCCTCTGATAGTTCTGCTATATACTCTGCCAAATTGCAGCGCAGTTCGTCTGCATTTTCAAAGATTCTCAGCTCTCTTCCATCCTTCTTGTACCCCGAAAGAGCCATTCTTCTCGCAAGAATCATAACAAGAAATCACAAGATATTTAGAATTGATGATGAGGAAAAGGGTAAGTTTGAGTCCAGAAACAGAGCAGCATTCACAAAATTGATGTTTTTTCACAATCTGAATTGATCACAACAAGAACTCAATTTTAGAACTAAGTTGTATCGCAAAATTCAGTTAAGAAACCTCATCTTACATTCACAAAACTACTCAATTCACAACATTGTGATCACACACACACAAGTTGCAATTGAGATTCAAATCTCAATGGCCAAGAAAGCAATTACACACAAATTAAAGTGCTGCAGCATTTGAAGGGCTAAATCTACTATACTGCATGTAATTCAAGAACCTATTAAAGGAAAAACAAAAATGTACAGAAACACTAAAAAATCAACGCCATCATGAAGATCGGCTGATCAAGAAGCAAAGAGATCAAGAACCCAATTTCTTGAATCAACACATGCACATAAAAATAACACATTTGTAGTCAAACCCCACATCAAGAAACTTCAGTATTCATTCATTCTTGCATGAAAAAGCTCAGATTGTAAAAGCCCACAGTAGCAAAACACTAAAAATTCCTTCTTGAAATCTCATTAAAGATGCCCAAGTCACATATTTAATAATAATCCCAAATAAATACAACAGGAGAGAGAGAGAGAGAGAGAGACTCACAGAGAAAAAGATGGGTGTCAGAGAAGGAAGAAACTGAATGAGGTGTAAGAATAGAAGATGGGTATCAACTCCTTGTTTTTATAAACACTCACCATGGCAAAGCAAACCAATTTCCACAGAAACAAGTAAAAATTAATTTTACAGCGCAGGAATATATATTTTTAATTTGTACTCGCCAAAAAGAAACTCCCTTTTTCTTTTCCCTGCTTTTCCCCCCCATACGCAGAATTCAACGATCAAAGGAAAACGAATTTTTTTCTTTTTTGTGAAAGGGAAAATTTAGACACTGTTCCAAGATTAAATCTTTCTTCTGAAATTCCATGCTGAAAATAAAAATATAAATTCTGACTTGATAATTTAATATGGCCTTAAATAATATATTTCAGATCTTCAGATTATAACTTCAGTGCAAGATAAGAAAAGCGGAATGCAAATTATTTATAATCAGATCTGAGGTGTGATCCTACCTTTTATTATTATTAGTCCCTTGTGACACTTGTGTTTCAATTATCCATTTGCTCATATTAAAATAAAGTCTAAATCATTTGCCAAAAGAATTGGTATTTGATGTTGCTTATAAAAGCATATGAAGATTGTCATTGTTTATTTTATTTTATTTTAAAATATTGTTTGCCCTGTGCTGTCATAATGTTCTCATATCAAAACTTTCCAAATAATAATAACTAGAAATAGGGACCTACTTGTATGAGGGCCAATGGAGAGAGGCTCGTCATTCAAGAATCACAAAATTCAAAGTCAGTCAAGAATTTAGAAAATAATAGGAATATATCGCAAACCGTAATATTTAAAATAAAATATATAATCGTTTGTTTAAGATTTCTCGTCCATGTTGGAATTTTGAGATAAAATTCTACAAAACAATCTAGTTTGGAATAGGGGAACAAACCGATTAAATTATTGTCCACAGCTGAATTTTCTAAATTTTGGCAATAGTTGACGTTTGTAAATTTCAAATTTTCGTAAGTAAAATATTCTTATGATTTAGTTTGGTTACAAGGTTGCTGCACAACGATCGACATAAAATATTTGATAATTTAATAATAATTTGATAAGTATATAAAAATAAAAATTTATTATTAGGAACTTAAGTCCCTCCTATGTTATTTATAATTCGTAGTTAAAAGATAAAGTGGTGATCTCATAGTAAAAAGATTACAAATTTGATTTAAATCGATCTATTTTAAGTCGAAATATGTGTGTATGCATGTGGCTCTACAAGTAGAAAAAAACTCACAATGATGGTGTTTATAATGAATAGGACAAACTCTTAATATTCTACATAAAAAAATCTATCTCTTTCCCCAATAATGAAGCAAAATAGCAAAGAATTATAAATATATTTTCACTTAATAAGTGGGTAAAATTAAAGCTGAACCAAACACCTGGTCTGGTTGGAATTCGACAAGTTTGCAAATTGCTAGTGACTTGCACGATTTTAATTGAATATTATAATAGCAAGGTGCACTCTCTTTTCTTTTCTTATTTTAGCTTCCTATTTAACCTTTTTTTCCCTTTCTTTTAGTTCAATTTGTGACTTTTCTTTTTACCTTGGCAAAACCCTCGGCTTCTTCCTTTTGACATTTTCTTGTATATATTTTCCATATTTTGTCTTCACTTAAATACTTTCTTCATACAATGAGATTGCTGCTAATCTTGTGATGTTAGTAAAAATAAATAATTTCGTGTCCATTATTATAATGTTTCATGTTTATTGACGTGTATTCAAGAAATGTATCGTATGTTCCGTCCTTATATTAAAAAATGTTCGATAATTGCTTTATTTAGCGTCCACAAAGAGTGTGCGATATTTTTTTCCAAACATCACTCCTTATTTACAAAAAATACTTTTTATTTACAAAAAGTATACTCATGGCTTAACAACTTACCATTTGCCCTTAATAAGACATTTTCTCCATTAACTAAATATCTATTTAATATATTATTAAGGTTCATACGATTCTTTTTAGTATTACACACTCTTAACCGATAAAGAGAAAAGAGACGTAAAATATAAACTCATAAATAATCGGATTCTACCAACTAAACCATTGAAGAGAGTCGGGCCCCGTCTCTATATGTTCTCTATTTTTGATGTCTTTAACTGCTTCTCTCCACTAATGTGAAAGAGTAATTATGCCATTTCAATCCATATTCTATTCAAATATTTTTGTAAAGAAACCAACTTTATGTCACCTATCACAATGTATTTGTATAGAAGATATATCATGTTAGCTTTCATTAATTTTCCCCCAACCTCCACCACCAAAAGATAAAAATGATCAACATATCAAAGAAAAGGGTGGGGTGTTTGGGCATCTCAAGCCATCAATATCAACCAACAGTGGAGAAATAGAGAGGTTCAATATAAATATATTTTTTGTGTGTGTTTGGGGGTTCCCCACTAATGACAGTCCCACATATCATGACAAATCAAAACTTCTAATTAACCCTATTTCAGGAATCATAGCATTATTAGAGCCTCAAATATTACATGGGGCCTTTGATTCAAGGAAGCATGATTATGAACAGTGTTTCTCCCCAAATTATTCAACTTATAACAAACAAAATAGGTAAATGAATTATGAAAGGGCCAATTTTCAAATAAGGCCTTCGTAACAGCGCCTCTTTTCAGTCTCATATCCCTCTATTTTAGCTACCACGTCATCAGCCTCATTTTAAGCCACAACACCTTCAATGCAGCCCATAATTTCAACCTCATTTTTAGTCACAATTCAATTTTTCCATTTCATCATTTTTTTATTATTCTCCAATTTCATATATTTATTTAAATTGCGATATTTGTAAATATCAAAATAAATGACTAAAAATCGTAATTGACTTAATTAAAATTCAAAAAATATATAATCAAATTCAAAAATTACATAATTTAAATATCGAAAATCACAGAATTCAAATTCATAAATATTACATAATTTAAAATAAGTCAAACTCAGTTGTTGGAGTGCGCCCGAATCTCTTCGATCAGATTACGTTGGAGTCGGGCTTGAACTCGTTCGTCGTGAAGAAAAACTTGTCAATTTACAAATTCCTCGAAATTGAGGCGACGCACCTTGAGTTGGGTTGTCGCGTGATACTCCCAAGCTAGATCTGTCTTCTTCATTAACCCAATCAGTTGCGTTGTCTTGTTTGTCTTCGATTATCATATTATGCATTATATTACATGCATACATTACGTCGAAGATGCAAGATCTGTACCACAGTAGCGCTGGACCTTTGATTACCGCCCGTCATGCTTGGGGTATACCAAAAGCCCGTTCAACGTCCTTTCGTGACGCCTCATGCCTTTTAGCAAACAATGCTCTCTTTGGGTCGGTCGGACACATAATCGATTTCACGAACACCAATCATCTTGGGTGGATGCCATCGGCCAAATAATAGTCCATATTGTACAGACGACCATTGGCCATGAATTCGACGGCCGGTGCCATGTCAGCACATACTTCGTTGAATATAGGTGACATGTTCAATACATTGATGTCATTGTTTGACCCAGCCACGCCAAAGAATGCATGTCAGATCCATAAACGTTGGTCATCAACTGCTTCGAGAATGATGGTCCGATGAGTGCCCTTATATCTGGTAAACGAGGATTGACCGACCAATAAGAAAATGTATTACTTATAAAAAAACAAAAAAAGAAAAAGAAATTAGGCTTGCGGCAGCCGCAACCCTTGTAGCGTCTTCGTGAAGGCTGCCACAGCCGTAACCAATCGCCACATCATAGTTGCGCGAGGGGCGCAAGCCGCGGCTACCGACAGTCGCACACCCCCGCATTGGCGCCGCGACTTCAGCCCCAGCCGCATCGCGTACGGCGGCCGCATAAGCGGCCCCGTTACGGATGCCCTAATGCACGAGAATTTACTCAATCCACAAACTCTAATACTCCTATATTGTTATAAATTATTTCAATAATGTTTCTATTTTCTTAATAGATAGCAACTTGGACTCTCAAATTTAATTGCCACTTAAAATCATAACTTAACATGTTTATCACATAGTATGGCTCCAAAAATAAAGTTTTGGAGCACATAGACTTTTGTGCATGCATGTCTTGTTTTATTGAAAAATGGAGTAATTATTGAAACGTTTTCAAAGATTGGATAAAAAATGCCGATTGCATCAAAGTTTGAAAACTATTTTACAATTTATTTACCCTAAGTAAAATTTCACCATTGTTTCATCACTACTTCTTGATCTAATTAACAATCTAAGGCAGGCTATATATAGGCATTTCATTTTCACCCAAATGATATAATATATAAATGTATATATGTATGTATGTATGTATGTATTGTTGAGAATATATCATAAAGAAGAAAAGGTGCCCATTATTGTCTTCTGAGCACCGAGGCATTGTACAACCTCAGTTGCAAAATAAATTTTTTATATTTTTTTCTTTGTAGAGATCATTAAAAAGCTGATCCATGTTGTTTTTGTTTCTTTATTACATTCACTTTTTTTTCGCAGTAAGCTTGGACCATCAGTAGTTGGGAGTCATAAATCAAACCATCTTATTGCGTTTCTGTTTTTTTTTTTCTTCACCTTTTTCTATTTACTTTTGAAATCCCACAAATGACCGAATATATACTTAATGAAGAGGTTTAAATAAAATTTTATTTTCAGTTTTTCGATCGCAAAATTTAATCTAATTTAATTTTTTCGGATTTAGGTTCAGTTCCATGGGGTACAAAAATTATGCTTTCTTAATCCATCGTGTGATTACAATTTATAATTCTTTTTTTAAAATAAGCTTTTTGCCCGACCTTCTCCCTATATATAAATTTTTTAATAGCTGAAATATTTGAGCACATCATGTGAGATGGGAATTAAATTATGGTGTTGTATTATTTAGGTTAGTTGATGCACAAGTTGCTAGACATTGTGGGCCAACATGAAATAATCAATGATGACGTAACACTAGTTGGGAAAATTTTGTGGTACCCCATTAGGCATAATCTTAGATTGTTGATGCCTCGAGACGTATTTGATGTTACATTAAACACAAGCTTAAACTTATATATATTACATATAAATAAATACATAAATGCATGGCACATTTTATTAATCAACAATAACATTAGGTTTGTGCATAATGAATTAGCACAGAACTCCAGATTTAAATTGCTTGTGCATATTGCTACAAGGAAACCCCCAAATCCTTTTCCAGCCTCAATTATTAGTCAATTGTAATAATATCTGGACATATATTTAATGATTATTCAACAATGTTATGAATAATTCTCCAAGAAATTTAGCACCACTTAGTTTTCTTTAATTAAATTATGGTTTGACTACAACACTATATAAACCAATGGCAATGTTTGTATACATCCGCACTAAATTGTCTGGAATGAGTTTATTTATTTATTTTAAATCTACGTATTCAGAAGATGAACTGAAAGTCAAACATGGTTTTTTTTTTAAATAAAAAATAATCTGACATCAATTTAACCTTAAAATTCTAAATAGGCAAATGATATGAGAGATCTTTATAAAATCCAAAAAATTGTACTAAAATGCCTCTAGTTATTGGGATCTATATATGCTAGTTTAGTAGTTTTAATCCTTGAACAAACAATAAGCAAGATCCTTTTCATATCATTATCATCATTTCTCAATTCTACCTATCTTTATCTCATCCACACACACACATACACACACTGACACACACACACATAGAGCTATTATAATTAATTAATTACTTAATTAATTAATTAGCTAATATTCTGATAACGAGTATGATTGTGATAATCCTCTCCTACCTCGGTTTCGCAATTTTGTGATCCAAATTTGGGACCGGCCTTCGTCGTGGTTTATTATTAGTTTAGCTTTAATTAGTATGATTTAGCTTGGTGCATTAATTCTTCAAATAATTGAAGAAAAAAAAACTCCGCCTAACTATAGCTAACTGCATGTTAATTTGTTGGCACACCTACTTCAAGAAATAGCATAGCTTCCGTTGTTCCTTTTTTCTATAGTTGAACCAAATTGACACCAAAATCATGTAAGAACGATTATATGCTTACAGGGTATATAATTAAATAGGATAAACAGTAAAGAGAGCAAGCTACAAATCATAGTAAAAAAAGGTAATATTTGGTTATTTGTTTTTTAATGTTTGGACCAATTTATGTTTCTTTCAAGGATTCCTCCCTTTTGGAATTAAACCACTACTTTTTCATCTAGTAATCATGGTTGTCTTATTATACCCTCCTTTTCTAATCCATTTTCAGATAATTATACCTTATGTTTATTGTCCTTCTCATAACTACTCTCTCTCTCTCTCGCACGTGCAGCTCTCTGTCTTGTATAAATCAGTACCTAACATGCATACTTGATTTTCCTAGTGCCCATTTAATTTTTGGTAACCCTATGTCAAATTGTTTGTATGTGGGACTCATGTTTGTATGGATTGCGGTTTTAGATGGTAATCTAATATAGGTTTGATTGATTGTACGAAATCTCAATCTTGTGAAAAATTATGTGTAGATATGGAAACATTGAAGTGGACCCACAATTATAACTCATAAAATTTTAAAAGAGCCGAATTCACCTTATTAGGTGCGTGGATGGGCTAATGCTACAATGTTTCGAATTTGAATTTTATCAATGTTTTATAGAGCCAACATGTGGGATATGTACAACTTATTTCCAAGTTAAGGGTGCATTTTTGTGCAGCTTGTAGCCAGACGATCACTTCGAACAAGCGTAGGCCACCCTAATAAAAAAAATACCCTCGAATTTGTCTGATTTGAGTACGACAACATTACACATTCTAGCTAAAAATACATAAATTCGGATATCATATGTGTAATACATGCTTCCCCATCGTCTCGAAAAAGATAAATAACCGAATTTAATTAATAAATTAATCTATCTTCTTTCAGTATCACGAACGTACGACTTCCCTCTTAAATATGTATATGTTTAATCACTATCCAAAACTAGTTTCATTTTTCTATAACCAAAGTTTTATCTAATAACTAACACAAATGATAACAAGTAAAAAAAAACTAACACCAATGAGAAGAAAAATTCTCAATTACACATTTCACAATAAATTTTTTAGGCTAATTGCCATTTAAATTACAAAATTATTTTAACTTTTGGTTAGTTTTATAAAGTTTGAAATTTGAATTTAAAATCAAAACTTTTCAATATTTCGCAATTGTCTAACGGTGAAATTTTTCGGTGCTTAAGTGTATAAATATAATGAGGTGACGTTTACGTATATTAATTCAGATGATGTGGTTGACTAAGTGGCAGGTACATATCCTAAATAATGTCGTTTTGATGATTTTATGATTTTTTCTTTAAAAAAATCATCTTCCTCACTTCCCTCTCTGCTCTTTTCTCTATCTCTCTAACTCTACCCGCCACCGCCTCTTCCTACACCACCACCGACTTCTCCACCGGGACGGACACCTTAACCTCCCCAATTCATGCATTCTTCACCAATCTTTTTCTTCGCTTCGTGAACGATATCCGCCGCACGTTATTTTCTTCTATTCGCCTAATCTTCAGCTTTCTTCGCCATCTGCGGCACGCTGACTTCAACGTCTCTTCTGCCGTCAACGATGTCAAAAATGGCGGCAACAACAACTAATTTCCTCCTCTGCATTGCCACCGTCCTCAATTTCCCCACCACTGCCTCACATCTGCTGAAACTGTTCAACACCAACAACAACCAAATACCGAGTCCCCAGTTTTACACTACGGGCTCAAGCGATGCACAATCAAAAATGAAATTTTATAATTCAAGATAAAAAAGTTCATTCCCTTCCCCAACAATAAATTTGCAGCAATCAATCTAAAAAATCCAAAACCCTTACCAATCCCTCTGAAGAGAGAGAAACAATAGCCGCAGAGAGATAGAGAATGAGAGGGTGAAGAGAGAAAAACCCTAGCCATGTAAGAAACCTCAACTCGACCCGAAAATTGCCCCTCTGGCGGTGTTGGCGGAGGAGCACAACCAACGAAAATAGAGAAGATGGAGAAGAGAATTGGGGGTTGGGCTTTGCGAGAGGGTTTCGGAAAAAGAAAAAAAAAAAGGAAAAAAGAAGAAAGAAAAGGAAAGAAAAGAAATACTTATTTTAATGAAACAATGTCGTTTTGTGAATCATCAAACGACGCCATTTTGTGCATCACCAAACGACGTCGTTTTGTTCACCGGATATTCTGTCCGAGTAGGAAATTACGGTTGGCGCATCACCATCAATTTCACCAGAATTTGCACTGGTGGGACAATTGCAAAAAATTGAAAAATTTTGATTTTAAATTCAAATTTCAAATTTTATTGGAGTGACCAGAAGTCAATGCAGCTTCGTGATGTAAATGGCAATTAGCCTCCTTTTCAAGTCACAATTTAATGTTACAACCATTATAATAAAATTATTTCCTTAAAAGGCAATTTTTGAACTAACCCATCAAGATAGTCAAAACTAGTAGTTAGTCACGAACCTAAAAACATTAAAATATAGCCGACTTTTTTGGATTTTTTGACGAAAGTGCACTTCAACCTATTTCTCTCTCTAATTCTTTTATATCTCTCTTCAACATTATCATGTTACCGCCAGCTCTGCCGGCGCCGCCTGCCGCCACCACAGTACAATGTCAAAACTTTAAATTTATGGTATGAATTGGTCAATTCATACCTTGCATACCGAACTTGCATATGCAAGTTTGGTATGCAAGACATTTGGCTAAATTAATACCATGTATACTAAACTTGTATGGTTTGGTATGCATGGTTTGAATTCATACCATGCAAGTTTGATAAGTGTGGTATGAATTTAGCCAGTTCGTACAAAGCTTACAAGACTTGCGCGTCGCCATCCTTAGCACTGTGCACGCAGGTTTAGTAAGCCTGGTTTGAATTGGCTAAAATCATTCAAGACTTACCAAACCTATGCGCGCAGTGTCAGGGCTGGCTACGTGCAGGTTTGATAAGCTGGTTGCACGCAAGTATGGTAAGCCTGGTTTGAGTTTGGTCAATTCATACCATGCTTACCAAACCTGCACACGCAGTGGTAAGGCTAGTCGCGCACAAATCTAGTAAGCCTGGTATGAATTCGGCCAATTCATATCATGATTATCAAACAAAACTTACAAAAAAAATTCTGAGGCAAGATCTTTCATTCCAAAAAAAAAAAATTGGTATGCAGAGAATGAATTCGCTTAATCGTATCATACCATCATTACCAATAAAGCTCTAAAATCACACACACAGAATGGCAATAATTATGATTCCAGTCAGGCATCAACAAAATTTGAAGAAACAATACAGGTCCACCAATTCCAAAACGAATTGAACGAACGCAAAAAATGTAGCGCAAATAATCGAACGAATGCAGAATTTTATTGATTTGAACTATACAAAAACTTCCTACAACATAAGTCGATACAAAAATTG
>JAYDZE010114148.1:0-23628 GCA_034509125.1 Monilaria moniliformis
AAGGCTCCCGCCACACACAGTGGCGGGAGTATTTCTTTCGTCGAGACAACGGAAAAAATGGTAATTTATATATATATATATTTTTAATTGTTTTAATAATTTTAAAAATTGTTTTTTTTCTCCTCAGACAAGAGAAAATTCAGGGAAGCGGCCTGCATTTTGGGAAGTCTTCCAGAAGACTCACAAATTTACGAAGAAAGCCGATTCTCAAGGACTGCTGTGTTCCCAACAGGCCATGCAAATTGAGGTAACCGACGAAAACTTTAAATTTAAATTCTTTATTAATTAATTTATTATTTAAATAATTTCATTTTTTTTTCTTACGAAGGAACAAGTATTGAAAGCTGCTGAAGATAGACGGGCTGCAGGAGAAGAGAACCCCGACCTCGATGCCATTTTTCTCCAAGTCGCCGGCAAGGTCAAGAAGAGAAGACAAATTCCGGGAGCTGGACAAGCGACGAGCCTGTTCTTTCCAGATGTTACAGGCTCCTCCGCCTCAGATGCCCATTTTCCCCAAGTCGACCCTAGCATGGTCGAGGAGGCAGTCGAGCGACGGGTTCAGGCAGTCCGGGCAGAACTTGAGTCCGAGAACGCGCGTGTCCGCGCACAATTTGAGTCCGAGAACGAGGCTTTGAAGAAAAGAATGGAAGAATTGGAGATACGTGCTGCAGTAGCTGATGAGAGGAATATCAAGATGGCCGAACAGATGAATCAATTCTTCCAACAATTAGGAAAAAAATAGTTGGTTACAATTATTGTACTAAACAATTTGTATATTAATGAATTTTTATAATATCGAATTTTAATTAATTTTATTTTAAATGTTTTTCAGATTTTTTATATAATTATTTAATATAAAACAAAATAAAAATAATTACCGAGCACAAATACATTTGAAATTGCACGAAACTTACCGAGCACCGGTGCTCGGTAAATAATTCCAAAATGCCGCGGGATACAGAAGCTTCCACCCGGCCGGGTGAAGTTATGCAAATACAAAAACACGGTTGGGTGGATTTACCGAGCACAGCACGTGCTCGGTAATGTAAGCACGATATCCAGTACAGAACAGGAACCTGCACCCGACCGGGTGTGTTTGCACAAATACAAGCACCTGGGTGTGTTACTTTTCCGAGCATCACTGTGCTCGGTGATCACCGAGCACTGTTGGTCGAAGAAGGTTTTTCGTCTATTACCGAGCAGGTGTACGGTACTCGGTAATACAATTTGTTACCGAGCACTGTGCTCGAAAATCACTTTCACTACTCGTTTGAAGATCGTCGTTTTGTTACCAACCACTTGTGTTTGCTCGGTAGTATCGTGATCTGTGTTCGGTAGGTGGTTGGTAATTTATTGACGAGCTCAATACCGAGCACATAAGGTGCTCGGTACGTGGGTGCTACCGAGCATTAAGGCATAGATAGCGAGCACTTTGGTGCTCGCTAAACCCCGTTTTTTTTTGTAGTGTATGAACCAACTTTAATCGAAAACAAACATAATAAGTCATTAATACATTGTTATATATTGTTGAAAACAAGTCGGCTTGCAGTCGATGGTCGTTTTCTTTCATGCATTTCGGAATCTCTCCTCGTGGAATGCTCCCACAAAATCTTTGGATTTTCTTGGAAAAAATATTGCTCGAATCGGTATATTGGTTTCATCTGTCCGATACTTTTCAATCGTCCTCAGTAATTATAATCATATATATATATATATGTAAAATTCTTATTAAAAATAGTTTTCCTCCAAAATATTCTTTCCAAATCCGCTAATATCATTCGTCGGTAAACTAAAAAAATTCATCTGTAAATCGGTTACCGGTGGATTCCATGCGATAGTAAATATTATCGGCCGAGTACTGGCGGCCGTTTCCTTCTGTAAAAGTTTGACGGGAAGCAAAAAAAAATTCAGGCGGATCACTAGTGGTGCTAAATCCGCTGGTAATATATACATATATATGTATATATATATATATATTAAAATATTCCATTTTACGCGTGCTGAGCTCCGCGATCCTCGAAGTTTTTGATGTCTACATCGACAATTTCAAGGGGAATATGCCGTCGAAGTTCGTGAATTTGAAGAAGTTGAGAGTTCTAGCACTTGGAAGGAACTACTTCTTCGACCATATACCGGAGATATACTTTGATTTTGAGAGCCTCATTGTAATAAACGTCATTTTGACTAAGTATTGATACGTGTTATTAGCTAATATTATTTCACACCTAAGTACTAATAATTGAAACGAAGTTGTTGCTTGATGAAACGAATTTTGTTGCTTGAGAAATAAAAGAGAAAATATTATAAGATTTGCCAAATGAAAACATACAGCAAGATAAAGAAAAATGAATTTTACAACGGAAGCTATACATAAAAAACACAAGTTAAGTTACACTTGTTTATTTTCATGAATGAAACTAAAGGAGAAACTAGATGACGGACAACCACTGTGCATCCCGAACGGCCCTCGACCTTTCACATAGAAATCCCTGCAAAACCAAAGGAAAAAGCAAGAAAATGGTTAGTACGTCTCACATACTTATCCACCAAATAAGACACTAAGTAAAAGGTAATGAGGGGACAAAACCAAATAGTGTTCTTAGCAACCTAATAGTGTTCACATCAGTCAAATATTGCCAAATATTGTGCAACAATCCAAGCTCTTGAGAAGTAAGATTTGGGTGATGAAGGAAACTTGATGTCAGAGCTAAAATCTTGACAATTTTTCCCCAAATAATAATGATGATAGCTGCATTGCAAGAATGCCTCAAAGTAGGACAATTGGCGTAGGAAACATAGTCTCAAAATAAAACATAACTCACTATTCACATGCAACAACACCAAATGAGGAAACTATTTATATACGTTAGCTACCTTTTCCATTCAATCCTTCAATGTATCCAACACCTAAATATCACAAGCACAACATACACATTGTCACAACAAAGACAAGGAGACCTTAAAGATAATTGGAATTTCAAAACCCCAATCCACCAAGGTATCATCTCCAACCTTTTTCCAATGAAATTCAAGCATGTTATAGCATGAAACATAAGCAAAAGAGGTTGTTCGATGTCCCCAATAACATAGCATTTATAAAACCTCAGCAACACCTAAATATGCTCAACGTATTTAACCAACGATAATGCATGTACCGTTGGGGATTTAATTCCAATGAAGGAATTTTCCCTTTTTCCAGGATCTTTCCAAGATTATATAGAAAAATTAATTAGCCAATTTCATTTACAGATCTGCTATCTAGAACGCACATAAAACACATAATTTAGAACTTAAATCCTAAATCATGCAGCTACGGATCCGAATACTTACAGTTATTAGATCACCAAAGATCTGACGATTGCTCGCGCCTTCTCCACGCATAGATCTTGATATCTACCATAGATCTTCTAACCTATTCTCAATTCCAAGTTTAAATACTGGTGTGGATAGTAGCTATCAAACCCTACAGAACTAGAGAAAGAAGAAGAAAAGAAAGAATACAGAGAATCACGTGATTCTCTGTAGAAACGTGAATTATCATTAATCTTTCTTCTCATTTTTTCCTATTTATAGAATATGTATGAGTTAGGTTAGGGATCCAAGTAAAATTTGGACTGGGCCTCCCTATTGGGCTATTACTAATTAAATTGATCCTCAATTTAAGTCAAACCCAATAGAATATTAATTTGGACCACTATAGAAATTAATATTGACTTACCCGTCCAAATCCAAATTACTATTAATCTGGGCTTTCTTTTTATTAAGTTATTTTCTGTGTTTAAGATTCTAATATCCATTAATTAATTTAAGCCTGTTGCTGGCTTTAATTAATTAACATCTTTTACCAAGAGTGGTCTAGTTCAAGAACATTATTTATTAAACTGGAATAAATTCTAATCGGTCGGGTTTCGTATAATAAATTCTTTTTCTCGAACACCTCTTGAGGGTATTATCAACCTGGTCCTCCTGGACACGATTCAATGCAATAACAATCCTAGCACCGCTAGATATTAATTACCACTACCCAAGATATCTGGATTCTTGTATTACAAAAATCCTGCACCTTTTGATAAGTCAAAGTAGTGCATAATTAATATTGTATTCTCAATATTATATACAAAGATTAAGAAATAAATAATCACCGAGATCTCGTTTTTCAGTAATCAGCAAGAAAGACTTATCTCAATGTGAATCCATTCAGTGCTATATCACACCAATGTCATTTGTTTACCAAGGTTAGTAAACGTTTGGACTGACACTTCAACCTTTCACAATAGATCGTCTAAGTCTATCTAGGTTGTGAAACATAATTTTCTTCTGCAACGAAATCGACTGAGAGACCTTTAGTGATAACCTGACCACCATTCAGTCTACAATGCAGAAGACCTAAACTTGTTTGCTCGATTATAATCACATATTATATTTGCTCAGAATATAATCACTAGATTATAAAGGGAAAACCATGTAACAATAATATCTCTTCAAAGTGGCAGAAAATGATAGTTCTTTGAGTGATTAATACATAAGCAACTCGTAAAGCATGCTTTCTAGTATATAACTCCAACAAACTTTTCTCTAAACAAAACTCAGTTATGAGGTTTTTATACTATGTAGTGCTCATATTTTCCAAGTTAAAGTGACATCATAAAACATGCAAGATTAAACTACCAAAGGTGCACACTTCAATAACTTAATTTAATTCAAACCATAGCATAAATAATCAATGAAATCCAACATAGGAACGATCCAAGTCAAATCAAAACAATAATCCTCCTGCCATATACTAGGGATAACAAAAAATTTGGGCCAACCATGCTAAAGAAAATAAAAACACTATAAAATCAAAACCGTGGATGGCACGGTGTTTGATCTTTGTGGTGTCGTCGTCTCTCGTAGCTTGGTTCTTCCTCTCATTCTTCTCTTTCAGATTTTCGAATCCATAGTGTTCTAGGTTTTTCAAGATGTGTTTTTATCTCTGAAAATCGGTATTTAAAAGTCTTCACACGTCAATTTTGCCCTGCCGGGTGGGTTTTGGTGATAGCCCACCCGGCTGGGTGGATGTCTCTGGCAGTCGGCGTGGAAGCCACCCGGCTGGGTGGTTTGTTGTACACCACTTTACTCGGCCGTAGAGGTTTGTGGAGAGTTTCAGTTCTCACCTCGCCTGGTGAGTAGTTGCACACAACTCTACCCGGCCAGGTGGAACTCTCTAGTACTTCTTCACTTTAACCCGGCCAGGTGGAAAGTCGTGCACACTTCCACCTGGCTAGGTGGAACTCTCTGCATCTCAAATTCCCAAAATTCAGCATTTTCCTTTATCCTTTTCGTCTCTTTTCTTCTCCAAGTTTCTTTCTAACAATGAAAAGTACTTAAAAATGGGTGAGAACTCAATAAACAAACGTGAAACCTTAAGGTAAATATTATATAATTTGATTTGCATTAGCATCCACTTTATCGTCTTGGTTCTCAACCAATAGATCCTGACTTTGAAGTGCATGATGATTTATTTCATGCCTATCAAGTTGATTTGGCACTGGTGCTGTTTGTTAATTCTAAACATGATCAAGTTCCTCTATATTAACAATTCGGCACTTGAGATTTTCATAGGAATTTCACTATGTTCTTCATGAAATGGAGTTGATGTAACTATTGTATCATCTTATCTTTGATACATCTCTAAGCGTCCTTGTAAGAGTTATGTCCCCTCCTAATAGATCATCAAAAACTCCTTATATGGTTAAGATTTGCATTTTTGCTACACCATAACTCATTTTTTGTTTTTTGAGTGATTTAGTAAGAACTCTATTTAGAATACAAACAACAGTTAGTAAGGCAGGTCCCCAAAGTAATAAAGGGAGACTGATGAAACTCATCATTGACCGAACAAAATCTAATAATGTTTGATTTCTCCTTCCGAATACTCTATTGTGGTGCACTTTTAGGTGTCCAGTCAAACCGGATTCCATTTTATTTTAAATAACCAATAAATTATTGCCTCAAGTATTTCCTTCCTCGATCTGACCAAAGAGTCTTGATAATTTTCTCAACTTCTAACTTGAACTTTTTAAACTTTTTGAAGACCTCATATTTGTGCTGCAAGAGATACATGTATTCATACCTCAAAAAATCATCAACAAAACTGATGGAGTACGAACATTCACCTATTACTTGAGTTGGAAATAGTCCGCAGAAATCAGTGTGGATCAACTCTAGCAGATCTTTGGCATACAACTATTTACCCCAAAATGGTTTACTTGTCATCTTTCATTTGAGACAAGATTCGCAAGCACCATATCATTTGAAAACAAGTGACATGAGATAATCAAATTTTCTCAATAATTTTATTCCTTTCTGATTGATTTGACCAAGTCTACGGCCAAAGATAGGTATTATGATTTGGGTTACTTAGCTTACGTATTTTATTTTTTACATTGAGAATTTTTCGTTCACACTCAAGCACATATAAGTCAATCGCAAAAGAGACATTTCTATAAAACTATCTATTACGAAAAATGAGCATCTACTGTTTCAAAAATAAAAAGAAAAGCCTTCAGTGTCTATCATTGAGATGGATATAATATTTTTCGAAATTATATGAAAGAAATAACAGTTATGTAAATCTTGTCTATATCCCAACATAAGATTTAATTCATAAAGTCCCCATGCGTTAAGCAACAGCTCTTGCTCCATTTTTCACACGTAGGCTACTTCCCCATACCTCACTTTCCCATTGTCACTTCGACCCTGCACATTATTATAAATGTGTGAGGCACAAACAATATGTAAAACACATGATTGTAAGTTGTTCATAGACATATATTTCTATCAATTTGCCTTGAAATTAGGGCATTCACTCTTTTAGTGCCCTTATTATGACAAAAAAAACAATCATTCTTTGGCGGATAAAGCTTCGTGTGAGCCTCTCCACCTTTAGACTTCAATGCAGCATCGTTGATGCTTTTTTCTTCTTCATCTTCATCTTCTTCTTCTTCTTCTTCTTCTTCTTCTTCTTCTTCTTTTTCTTTTTCTTATTCTTCTAGTTTTTTTTCTTCTTCTTGTTCTTCTTCTTCTTCTGTTTGTTCTTCCCCTTGGAAGATTTAGTAGAAATCTCCACCATGAGTACAAATTTCCCTTTGGAAGTGGAAGACTCATAGGTACTTACCATGATGTTAAGTTCCGGTAGACTCACCTTTGGGTTGTTCATGTTGAAGCTCACTATGAAATTCTCGAACAAACTAGGTAAAGATCACAGAATTAGATTTTTTGAGACATTCACGAGTACCATAATTCCAATCGATGTTAATCTCTAAATTAATCCAATCATATTCAGCACAGACTTAAAAACCCGTCGCTCTCATGCCGCTTATACTTGAAGAGATATTGGAGTATCTCATACTCCATTGTCTGAGTTTGTGAAGCATACGAGCACTCAAAGTGTCTAACTATCTCAAATGGGAACATGTGTCCATGTTGTCTATGCATTTCTATACACATAAAAGACAACATGTTAAATTGAGCATATGTGGCATCCTGAACATGCTTTCTCTGAGTGTCTTCGTCAAACAAAGCGTACTTTGGACATTCCTTGTCAGGGATGACACTGATAGGTGTATCCAACACATACTCAATCTTTTCTAGCCTTAGCACCAAGAGCAAGCAATAGAGCTAAGATATGTAAAGTTTGACATGCGGGAGTTTGCACTATCGGATTCCTTACTACCAAGGATCTGATAGGATATGATGATATACGAATTTAACTAACACAATCTAATTAATCTAAAAGAACGCATTTAGACAAGCATCTAGTAGGTAAAAATAGATCCCTAGGCATTCTACTAGGTTTTACCTGCGGGGGTTTCAACTGTCGAATCCCTTACTGCCAAGGATCTGATAGGATTATATTCAAATTCAACTAACATAATCTAATTAATCTAAAAGAATGCATTTAGACAAGCATCTAGTAGGTAAAAATAGATCCCTAGGCATGCTCCAAGAGTTTAAATAATTACATTGTTTTGCAAATTCTTTTTGTTAATTAGTGTAGTAGATTACTTGCAACTCCCGTCACTCCACCATAGTAACTCTATCTTCCAACCTTCAGACCTATGTCCCTCTTATAGCTTGATTATTGTGCGGCAGATATGCTATCAAACTTTACACACAACTTGGAGACTAGAAAATCAATAATGTGCATAACAAAGGACGGGGGAGGGCAATTTTCCTTATATATAGGGCTGGTGGGCGATGTCAGGAATTCCAAAGAGGATTACGACCGGACCTTCTAACTAATTAATTCCATTAATATTAATTGACTTCACTATAGAATTAATATTGCATTGCATGTCCAGATCCACATTATGGATATGGCTTTTTTTTTAGTTTATTATTTTCCTTATTTAAGATTTCCAATATCTATTAATTAATTAAAAGCTACTGCTACCATTAATTAGTTAATTTATTTATCTAGGAGTGGTCCAATTCAAAAATTTTATATATTATACTAGAATAAATTCCAACTATGAAAGTTTGTATAATAATTTTCAATTTTGAACATACGCGAGATTGTTGAAGTGGGCAGCTCCTGCGAGCGCGAGCAACGCTGAATTGGAAGAAAAGATTGACTCAAAGATAGAAAAGCTTGAGAAGTTGCTCCTTACAGTGGCCGAGAAAGTGGTAAGAACTTCTTCACCTGGGAACTGGCCAAATCAAGCCCCTGAGTGTGATCCTTACACACAAACTTATAATCTAGGGTACCACAATCATCCTAACATTTGGTGGAGTGACCAGAGCAACCACGCTCATACACCGCAGCTGCATACACTTAACCAATCTTTCAAACATTATCAAGGCCAAAACCAATTGTACCAACCACCATACCTAAGACGGTTCGAACAGGCCAATCCACAACATCCTCCGCCACCACCCAAGCTTGCCAAGACCCCTGAAGAGATGATGAGGGAGTTGATAAATTTTCCACAATTCGTCTAGAATAATCTACTAGCGAATAATAACTCTGTCCACAAGCTTTAGGAACCCCGTAATGATCAGAAGGCTATCCTCGATTCACTTACGCACCAAATGTCCCAATTGGTCGTAGCGATGAATGAGTTGCGAGGAAATGAAGGGAGAATTTTAGCTCGAGTCCAACAACCACACAAGGAGAACATAAGTCAAACATCTTTGAGGTTTGGAAAAAAATTACTAGTTCTAATCAACCAAAATTTCAAAAGCGAACCATGGGAGACTTCTCAAAGGACTGGCCAGAGCCAGTGTCCAAGCTAAATGTCAGAATAAAGAAGAAACAAATAAGCAACCATCCAAACTGCTAAAGGGCCCAATCCTATCACCTCAGAAGCAATGGTCTGAATGGAGTGACTCCACTAAGGAGATTCAAGAGAATGAACCCATCAATTTATATAAGAAGAACAAGAAGACAAAGTTGAAGCCTCATATGAGAAAGACCATCCTCAAGGAGATATCAAACCAATTTGCAATTTTGGGCAGGAATTCAAACCAACTGGGGCGGTGGAAATTCAAAGACACCATTTATCTTCATCTTCATTCCTGCTCGGCAACCACCACCTTCCACTTGTGTAGTTTAAAGACACATCAAGAATTACTTCAGAGGTTATATCAATCCCCACAGATAAGCACTAGTTTTCATTAGCCCATACTGTTCCAGAAGTTTCACCAGCTTCCACTGCGGATCCTCAGCAGACTACCCAGCAATTGTTCCCTGTGCTGCTACTCGTCACTCTACACATGCCCGGTGAAATTCCTCTACCATAACCTTTTTTTTTAGTTGTTCTTGCATTGAGTCTTTTTGCTTGAGTCTAGATCCTTTCATTGACACACTTAGCCCCAACTTGCTGAACGACAAGTAAGGATTATGTGTGAGGAGGTTTGACTTAGATTGAGACGTTGTCCTTGTTTTTATGTTCTTTGAGTTATTTTCTTTTGATTGTAGTATGAATCTGGTCAAGTATAGTCAAGCATGTTTTTCTTTTAGTTTATGTTTAAAAATATTGCATCTCTGCTTCTAAAATTTTGTCCTTAAAAATTAGATTCCAAATAGGTGATGTAAGGATAAAGAAATGTGTGAATGAGAATTGAATGCTTACCTCTCTGATATGCCAGAATTGAACTCCATTGTGAAGCAGACTCCACTTTATTTCTTTTGAGCGTGACTAAGAACATGAATTTTGAAAATGCTATAGTCATAGGCAATGCATGATAGGAGACATTAGGATAGCTAAGTTGAGCCTAAGTTCATTCAATATCTTACCAGAATAAGCTGCCCCTAGAAGCCATGGTTGAGTCTGAGCTTGTTCTTTCAATCGGCTCGCACTGCCCTAAACAACACTATGGAATTGTGTGCATGTAATGAAGAAAAATAGAAAGAGAAAAAAGATGAAGGAAAGATTGAGAAATGAAGAAAAATATATACTTACCTTCTGTACAAAAAAAAAAAAAAACATGTGCACTCTTATTTCACAAAATAGTGCTTAAGTTGCCTTGAATACTATGTACATTTCTGTTGTTCATCACTAGCTAGTCAAAGGTGGTTTCTTTGCAATACATAAGTTTTTTCTTCATTAAAAGCTTAGGACCACTAGGGCTCGTCCCACACATTGAGATTGTCCAAGAAAAGCCCCATTGCGCCCAATAAAAGACCTCCTTGAGTTGTTAATTGTCTGCAGCATATTGTGAATGATTATATGTTCTTTGCATTGAGGGAATGGTCCTTGAGTGATAAAGAAGTAATGAGTGAAACCTCTGCACCCAGTTCTTGTTTAAAAGTCTCTATACATGCAAATATTCGGAATTCTGATTGAAAATGTAGTTGATAGAGTCTGGATGTGATGTAGTTTAATCATAAGCTGACTCGATAGTTTGTTGGTTGCTTGACGTGATTTTTGTGTGAGTCGTTTCTTTTGAGTCTTTTGTCATTAGTCTTGTGTCTGTTTGTCTTGAGTCCGTGTATTGTTTCGTTTGTATTTTTTGTCTTATGTCGAGTTAGGGGAGGTAGTTGTTTTGCATGGTTCGAAAATAGTCTGGTGAATGACAATCTCATCTAGAAGGCAAACATGCCTTAAGTGTGAGGAGGTTTGACCAGCCCAAATTTTGACCATAAATTCCGGTGTTTTATGGCACAAAATTGGACATAATCTACACTATAAGTGTGTTATCATGCAGAAACTGGGAAATTGATAGCCAAAGAAGAGATGCACATATACACAGGCTAGAATAAAGACGATGAAGAGCATAAAGAGATAAAGAATACGATCATATTCTGAAGAAAAGAAAGGAAGTCTCAGGAAGAAGACAAAAGGGGTCCAGAGAAGGTGCAAGAGCAGGGGATTACTCTCGCTCAACTCTAGAAGCTGCCCTATATAAAGCCCTACGTGAACACATTGAAGCAACACTTTTTGGAGACAAAGACTGTTGGCACCTTCCCTTCACTCATAAAACTGCACTTTCACTCTCATACCTCCCACCATACATGCTTCCGTCAAGTAGTTGCGAAAAGCCTAGAAAAAGCCATGCGATAGACCAAAGAAGGAAGAACCACGAGTGTAACGGGGATTTAAACCACGAGTGTAACGGGGATTTACTCACCCCATTGTTCTATTTTCTTCATTCCAATCAATCTTAGTTAGATTTTAGCTAGTTTAGTTTGATTTCACCACTGTTTTCGATTATAGTTTTGAAACTCAAGTTCTTAGATTAGTTTAGTTTTGTTTATGCTCTCTATTCTGTGCGTTCTTCCTAGTTTCCATGCTTTTGGTGATAATTTCGATTTCATGTTCATACTTTCTTAATGCAGATTTAGTTTAGATTTAGATAGTATTTAATTCCCCTTCAAGTTAATTTCAAGATTTGCAACGTTTAATGGTTGTTTTCTGCTAGCTTTTGCCCAGTTTGTTGCAATGTTCTGTTTTCTCCTAAGTGATGAAGAACAATAGTTTAGATGCAAGTTTCGTTTACGGTACATATTTTAAGTCTGCCCAGTTTGATGTGTCATAGTTAGAGATTTCAAGCTTTCTGACCATTTTCCGATCACCTGCATGTTTATTTAAATGGAGTTCTATTGATTCGAATTTTTTTCAGAGTTGTTAGGTTGTGTATGATATCACTACACGATATTTGCTTTATTTCAGCTTTATTAAGTGTTAGGGGACAAAGTAAGAGAAAAAAAGACAAAAATATAGTAGGGGAGCACTGCTTTGTCAGGCCAGACAACAACATTACACGAAATGGGAAAAACCTCTTTAAATGCATTTTGTTTGCTTACGACTTTGTTCGAACCCTTTACCTTGCACGAAATTAGCAATAGAGAGGCTGCATTTTTTGTTCACCTATTTCCCAGCTTTAGTTCAAACATAATTAATGCCATGTTGTGTTTCTAAGTTTTAATTTCTTTTATTAACCCGCATTTACCTGTTCTTAGTTATATTTATTTAGTCGCTTCGCACTTTGTCCTGTTCGTTAGTCTTTAAAAGTCTGCATTTCTGTTTACTTTCTTGAGTTTTTTTCATTTTCTAGTGATTTGATTTCGTTGTTCCCTTTAAACTGCCTGGTTTGTTAGCTTAGAAGTTTTCCACTTAAGTTGTTTTCTTTGTTCACTTACACTCACATCATTTAAGGCGTGGTGACATTGCCCTCAACTTAATGACGTAATCACTTAAAGAAATTCCCCAATTTCTCTGTAGGATCGACACCCTCCTTTTCACTTACTAATCTAATAGTACTTGGAAAGTGGGAAACCAAAATATCTTTGACTGGGGCAGGGTGTTTCTCAACGAAAAGACGTTCAGCCCCGTCAAATGGCGCCATTTCCGGGGAAATGGCGTTGAATTTTGTCTTGTGTCTTTGCATCCTTTGTAAATATTTTCTAACATTCTTTTCTTTATTTTATTTTTTCCTTGTTTTTGAGTGGGTATTGAACTCTCAAACTGTTATTTGATCTTGAGATCAAGAAAACCACAAGGAATATTAGGAGGCTAAGTGGAATATCCCAAGAAACCCAGAGTAGAGCAAGACTTCAAACTGCCCTATCTGAGTCGAGCTAAGAAGTTTCAGGTTCAGAGTCTGATGGTGAGGAAGAACAAGGATTAGTTAAAGGAGACACAAGTTTAAAAGGTGCTATGGCCGTACGAGATGACGATCCAAGGCTAGGTGATCTCTCATGCCACCTAATTGATGATCCACCTACATCGATCAGGCTATCTGATGGAACACCACCAATAGAGATCAAACTAGCTCTCCTGAATGTTGTACCGAAGTTTTACAAGAAGAAAAATGACGATCCTTACAACTTCTTGAATGAGTTCATAAAGATGTGCCCTATCCAAAAGCGGCCAGCAGGGGTGACAGAGGAGCAGTTCAGGCTAGCCATTCTACCTTTAACCCTTACATGGGAAGCAAACACCTAGTTTACAAGGCTTCCCCAAGATTCAATTACCACTTGGCCGGAGATGAAGAAGGTGTTCTTTGAATATTTCTTCCCCCCGACGAAGACTTATGCTTTAAGAAAGGACATAATTGCAGTCCAACAAGGTTTTAATGAATCATTAACTACGTATTGGGCTAGGTTTAGAAGGCTGCCGGGCAACTGCCCAAATCATAAGTACTTAGAAGGAGATTTGTTGCAATATTTCTATCAACACATTGTGTTTGAACGATTTTCTGGCTTTTGTAGTTCTAAGGTTTATGCAAATATTTCTAAGTTAACGTAGTTTATTTAATCTTGTCGCCTGAATCATGTTCTCCTTGGGTTTTTGTTTCCGTTTAAATGTGTTCGTAGCTAGGATAGAAGGTAGATTTATCATTTCAGTTCTATTTCAAGTTTGTTTTGGTGTAGAAAGGAGGTAGGTACGACGTTCTATTAGGCCAGCCCGAAGGCGTTAGCTTTACAATATCTAAAAGTAGGTAGAGTTAACTTAACTAACTAATGATCAACAAGGATTGGATCAAAAACTATATCTGAAAAGAGAATTTGCATCAGATCGACCAACTAGTACTACTGAAATGCAATCAAACAAGTCAATAAACAGACAAAATGCTTTAAATGAGGTTTTTGCCATTTTGGGAAATACTGCAAATCGGCCTAACAAAGCAGTGGTCCCCAACTATGTTTTCATCCTTTTTCTCTCACCTTGTCCTCTAACAAATAATAAAGCTAAAATAAAGCAAATATCTTTCAGAGATCTCCTAAACAACCTGAAAACTATGAAAATACTGGAATCATCAGAATTCCACTGATACAAACATGTAGGTGATCGGAAAGTGGCTAGAATGCCTGAAATCAATAACTACAACGCATTCAAACTGGGTAGACTAAAAGGACATATAGGAAAAAAACTCTCATCTAAACCAATGATCATCATGACTTACGAAAAGCAACAAACTGGGCAGAAACAAGTAGAAAATAGTCATTAAACGTTGCAAATCTTAAAATCAACTTAAAAGTTAAACGAATGCTTTGTAAATCTAAATCAAGTCTGCATCAAGAAAGCATGAACATGAAATCAACATCATCACCAAAAGCATGTAAACTGGGCATAACGCAGAGAATAGAGAGCATAAACTAAACTAAGAACTTGGGTTTCAAAGTTAAAAACCAAAAGCATCCATTAAATAACAACAAGTGAAAACAAACTAAAGAAAAGAGAACAATGGGGTGAGTGAATCCCCATTACACTCATGGTTCTTCCTTGATTCGGCTATCCCATGGCTTCTTCTTGGCTATCCACGCTTCAGGATGGCAGCGAATATGGTGGGAGGTTTGAGAGTGAAAGTACAGTGAGTGTAGGGAAGATGCCAGCAGTTTTTTCTTCAAAAATTGTATGTCTTCAATGTATTCACGCAAGGCTTTATATAGGGCGGCTTGTAGGGTTGAGTAGGAGTGATCGCTACAGCTGCACCTTATCTTGACCTTTTTTCTGCTCTTCGCTACCCTTGCGCTGGCCAATGTATATGTGCATCTCTTATTTGGTTTCTGCTTCTTGCGAATTCCATTTTTTTATCCATTCCTCGTGTGCTTTCCCGTTTTCTGCATCCTATCCGTGCTCTGTCTGGTCTACTTGGTAGTCTTCCTCTTTTTTGGCTCACTTCCCATACTTAGAGCCAACTCGCCCTTGTTGCGCCTCGATTCCTGCAGCCTTTTGGACTAAATGTGCACCTTCTTATGCATATTTTATCAACAATTATGCAATTTTAAAGGGAATTAACGCCTATTTTCTGGGCTAATCAAACTTCCTCACACTTAAAGTATGTTTGCCCTCAAGTATGAGATTGTCATTAACCTCAGTGTTGTTTAGGGCAGTGCGTGCCTATTGAAATCAATCATGTTTTAATTCATCACTAACACTTAGGTGAGATAGATGCACAAGTCAGGCAGGTGAATGCTTATAATTGAGGGTTAAGCTAATAGAATTTCTAACATTTTGAAAGAACAAGCTTAGGCTTAACCACGACTTCTAAGGCAGCTTATTCTGGTAAGATATTGAAAGAACTAAGGCTCAAATTGGTTGTGCTAATGCCTCTTATCATGCATTGCCTATGACTACAACATATTTAGAATTCGTGTTCTTTAATCACACTCAAATAAAAATTAGGTGGACTATGCTCCACGATGGGGTTCAATTATGGCATTTCACAAGGGTAAGCAGTCAATTCTTGTTCATGCATTCCTTCATCCTTACATCATCTATTTGGAATCTATTTTTTTAGGGACATAATTTAAGAAGAAAAGATGCAACAAGTTTAACCATAAATTGAAAAGGAAAACAAGTTTGACTATACTTGACAAGATTCATCCTAGACTAAAAAGAAAACAACTCAAAGAACAAGTAAACAAGGACAACAAGTAAACCTAATTCGAACCTCCTCACACTTTGTCCTTACTTGCCCTTCAACAAGTTGGGGTTGTGTGTGTGAATGAAAAGACCTAGACTCAAGGAAAAAGACTCAACACAAGAAAAACTAATAAAGAAGGTAGGGTAAAGAAAATTCACTGGGCGCGTCTAGAGGTACGAGTAGTAGCATAGGGAACATTTGCTAAGCCGTCTGCTGGGATCCGCAGTGGAAGGTTGTGAAACCTCTGGAACAGTATGGGCTGAAGAAAACTGGTGCTAATATGTCGGGACTGATAAAACCTCTGAAATAATTCATGATGGATCCTTTAAACTAGGCAGGTGGAAGGTGGTGGTTGTCGAACACGAACAAGGATGGAGGTGCATGGTGTCTTTGAATTTCCACCACCCCAATTGGTTTGAATTGCTTTCGAAAATTGGAAATTAGTATGGTATCTCCTTAAGGATAGTCTTTCTCATATGAGAGTTGAACTTTCTCTTCTTGTACTTCTTGAATCTCCATGGGGGAGTCACTTCATTCAGGCCTTTTCTTCTGAGGTGACAGGATTGGGCCCTGTAGCGGTTTGCATGGTGGCTCATTTTCTTCTTCTTTATTCTCATATTCGGCTCGGACACTTGCATTGCCCAGCTTATACCTCTTTTCAGAAGAGTCCCCTGGTCTGTATTTTAAATTTCGGATGATTGGAACTTGTAACTCTTTTCCAAAACTCAATGTCATTTGACTTATGTTGTCCTTGTGTGGTTGTTGGACTTGAGCTAGATTCTTCCTTTATTTCCTCGCAATTCATCCATCACTACAGCCAACTTGGACATCTGGTGCGTAAGTGACTCGAGGTTGGCCTTTTGATCCTTATGGGCCTCTTGGAGCTTGTGGACAACATAATTATTTGTCTGTAGAAATTATGAATGAATCATTGAGAATTTAGCTACTTACCCATCATCTATTCAAAGGTCTTGGCAGCCTTGAGTGGAGGCGGAGGGTGTTGTGGATTGGCTTGTTGGAACCGTCTATGGTATGGTGGTTGGCATAGTTTGTTTTGGCCTTGATAGCATTCGCGAGATTGGTTAAGTGTATGCAGGTGCGGTGCTTGAGCAAGGCTGCTCTGGTCACTCCATCTAAAGTTAGGATGATCACGACACCCCAAATTATGAGTTGGTGTGCAAAGGTCGCTTTCAGGGGCTTGATTTAGCCAGTTCGCAGGTGAAGGAGTTCTCACCACCTTCTCGACCACTGTGTTGAACAACTTTTCAAGCTTCCCTATCTTTGAATCAATCTTTTCTTCCAATTCAGTGGTGCTCATGCTTCCGAAGCTGCCCTATTCAACAATCTTGTATGTGACTCCACATATTCTCGGATTGCTTCTACCAAATGTTGTATCAACTGCTTGACCTCACTAACCCTCTTACTTAAGAATCGTCATCCACTGGCGGAGTTGACCAGATTCTTCGTGTCAATCATCATGCCTTGATAGAAATATTGCAGCAAATCTCCTTCTGAGTACTTGTGATTTGAGCTGCTCCCAACCAGCTTTCTAAACCTTATCTAATACATACTGAATGATTCATCAAAATCTTGCTCGACTCCCATTATCTCCTTCCTTAAGACATAAGTCTTCACCAAGGGGAAGAAATATTCTAAGAAAACTTTCTTCATCTTCGGTCAAGTGGCAATTGAATTTGGGGACAGACTTGCAAGCCAGGCAGCTGCTTCCCCTGACAGGGCACACAATAGAACAACAATTCTGAACTGCTCCTCTGTCACACCTGCTGGTCCCTTCTAGATATCATACATATTTAGGAACTCGTTCAAGACGTTTTCGGGATCGTTATTTTTCTTTCCATAGAACTTGGGTAAGAGGTTCAAAATGGCCAGCTTGATCTCTACCTGTGGTGCTCCATCAGGTAGCCTGATTGGTGTGGGTGGATCATCGGTTTGGTGGCAAGAGAGATCACCTAGCCTTAGATCTTTATCTGGTATGACCATGGTGCCTTCTGAAGTTGTGCCATCTTCACAAACTAAATTTTCATCTTTCATGCCATCAGATTGTGCTTCTGAACTTTTCTGGTTGGCTTAGGCTAGGCAGTTTTAATATTTGCACTGTGGTTTCATTGGGATATTCTACTTAGCCTCCTCTAATTCCTTTTGGTTTTCTCAATCTCAGGGTCAAATAACAGTTTGGGAGTTGAAGACCTACTCAAAAACAAGGAAAAAGAAAAAAAAAAGTTAGAACATATTTAAAAATGACGCAAAGACTTTTAACAAAATTCAACGCCATTTCCCCAGCAACGGGGCCATTTGATGTGTAGCAAGACGTGTTGTCGTTGAGGAACACGCTACCCAATGAAACACATTGTTTTTGTTTCCCACATTCCAAGTACTTTTAGATCAGTAAATGGTAAGGAGGGTGCCGATCCCATAGAGAAATTGGGGAATTTCGTTAAGTCATTATGTCCTTAAGGTGTTTGGCTATGCTGCCACGCCTTGGGAAGATGATGCGTGTACAAGGTAAATGAAAGTGGAAAACTAACTAACTAGCAAACTGGGCAGATGATAGACAATATACATGCAGAACTTTCAGAAGAACTATCTTAATCAATTTCTTTCTTAAAGTAAATTAATTAGAAAAGAGAATCTGCATCAGACTGACCAACTAGTACTTCTGAAACAAAATCAATCAAGTCAAATAATCAGACAAAATGCATTAAATGAGGTTTTGGCCGTTTCGGGAAATACTGCAAACTGGCCTAACAAAGCAGTGGTCCCCTACTATATTTTCATCCTTTTGCTCTCACCTTGTCCCCTAACAACTAATAAAGCTAAAATAAAAAAAAATATCATGCAGAGATCTCCTAAACAACCTACCAACTCTGAAAATACTGGAATCATCGAAACTCCATTGATTCAAACATGCAGGTGATCGGAAAGTGGCTGGAAAGCTTGAAATCTATAACTACAACGCATTCAAACTTAGGAAATAAAACTCTCATCTAAACCAATGCTCATCAGGACTTTCAAAAAGCAACAAACTGGGCAGAAACAAGCATAATACAATCATTAAACGTTGGAAATCTTAAAATCAACTTGAAAGTTAAATGAATGCTTTGTAAATCTAAACTAAATATGAATCAAGAAAGCATGAACATGAAATCGACATCATCACCAAAAGCATGTAAGTTGGGCATAACGCAAAGAATAGAGATCATAAACTAAACTATGAACTTGAATTTCAAAGCTAAAACCGAAAGCATCCATTAAATAACAGCAGGTGAAAATAAACTAAACTAGCTAACATCTAACTAAGATTTGTTTGAACAAAGAAAAGGGAACAATGGGGTGAGTGAATCCCCGTTAGACTTATGGTTCTTCCTTGATTCGTCTATCCATGGCTTCCTATTGGCTATTCGCACCTTCTAGAGGGCAGTGACTATGGTGGGAGGTTTGAGAGTGAAAGTGCTGTGAGTGTAGGGAAGATGCCAGCAGTTGTTTTTTTCAAAAAAAATGGTATGTCATAAATGATGTCACACAAAGCTTTATATAGGGAGGTTTGTAGGGTTGAGTGAGAGTGATCTCCTGCTACTGCATCTTATCTGGACTCTTTTTTATCTTCTTGCTGAGACTTCCCTTTTCTCCTTCAGCATATGTTCATACTCTTTCTACTCTTTACTACCCTTACGCTGGCCAGCTTATATGTGCATCTCTGCTTTGATTTCTCCTTCTTGCGAATTCCATCTTTTTATCCATTTCTCGTGTGCTGTCCCATTGTCTGCATCCAGTACATGCCCCGTCTGCGCTACTTGGTGGTCTTCATCTTCTCTAGCTCACTTTCTATACCTAGAGCCAACTCACCCTTGTTGCCCTTCTATTCCTGCAGCCTTTTGCACTGAATATACACTTTTTTGTGTAGATTTTATCAACAATTATGCAATTTTAACTGAAATTAACGACTGTTATCTAGGCTAATCAGTAGGTTTAACACCCGTAAGTTAGGCATCTTACTATTATCACTTTCAGTTGTTTTATTTTATTTAGCAAAAAATGACCCCTACCTGAGTTCTCTCCGACAACTGCATAATTTTCGACACTTAGCAATAGGGTTTGGAAGGGGATGAGGGAGTGAGCTCTGACTGGTCCTTAGTGAGTGCGTACAAATTCTTCTGGCATTTTAGTGACAAGTGTCACGTGGGACCACATGTCTTGACAGAAAGATACCGTAAGAAGGGAAATGGTTGTTGCTTGTTTCAACTTTAGTAAGTAGTACTATTATGCAGAGTACCACCCTGTGCACATGAGCAGTGATGCTTTTTAACTCTGTTTATTTTCAGAAAATTAGTTTCGTCCTTAAGTATGTTTTAATTTCATTTTAACATGTTTAGTTTAAACTTTGCTTGAGTTTATAAGTAGATAATCTTTCTTTCTTAAGTAGGTAGTTTACCACATCATAAACATGCGTGGCGGCATTCCTAGTCACCAAAACACACCCTCAAACTGGGCAGACAATCAATCCTCATGGGATTGGCAACCTCGACTTGCCAAATACTAATTCTAGTACACATAGGAGAGTGGGGAACTAAACAAATTCTTTGATGGAACTAGCGTGTTACTCAACAAATTCTTTTAATTCCATCGAAGTAATCCCCTACCCGAGATCTATCCAGGAATAATATGGGAAAACTTTGCAAATTAAATTCACGCTGATGTTAGGGTATATACTGAAAAGCAAGCTTTTTAGCTGCTTTGTATTTGTAAAATCTTATTTCCCAAATTTATGAGAAGATTATTATTTTGTCACATTGTTTTGCTTTCATATAATTTGTTGTATATAAATCATTATGATTAAGCAAATGGCCTAAGGCTTTTGCTTTATAGACTTAGTGGTGATCAGGTTATCACTGAAGGTTGCTCAATCGGTCTCTTGCAAAAGAAAAACAAGTTTCACAACCTAGATAGACTTTGACCATCTATCGTGAGTTGCAGTGTCAGTCGGTCTCTTCAAAGGTATCGTGATAGGTCTTTCTTGCTGATTACTGAAAGACGAGATATTGGTGATTTTTATGTCTTAATCTTTGTATATAACATTGATCATACGTTATTGATTATGAATTGCTTTGACTTATCAAAAGGTGCGGGCTTTTCATCGCCCACGAATCCTGATGTTTTGGGCATTGGTAATTAATAACTAAGAGGTGCTAGGATTGTTATTACATTTTAAACGTGTCCTGGGAGAGTCCGGATTGATAATATCCCCAAGAGTAGTTCAATAAAAGGTTATATTATACAGAAGCCCGACCGGCTTGGAATTTATTCCAAAGTATAATATATAAAGAATTTTAAACTGGAGCACTATTTGGTAAAACATATAATAAATTAAAACAAGCAGCATGTTTAAATTAATTAATGAATATTAACATCTTAACCACGGGAAATAAATTAATTAAAATGAAAGCCCAAATTCTCTGTAATTTCTTGTTTTAATACCTGCTTTTTTGTGCTTGAGATTTCATTTTTATTAATGAATTGCATGGAATGAATGCTTGTTGGTTTTATTCCTTCGTTGTTTGGAAAATTGTTAATTGTATCGAATAACATGAAGAACGAAAGGAGGAACTCAGATACGGGCCACGACATAACATTGTGGAGCCCCAACCGCCAACGGCTGCAGCGCACGTTAGCCGGGAGGCTGGCGGTGCCGCACGCATAGGTGTAGTGGTGCACCAAGTGCGTCGCCGCGAGCCTCGGCAAGCAACGGGCACGTTGACGCTGAGCGCAGGCAGGCGCGAGGGCTGGCCATGGCCGGGGCGTCGCCCTCAGCAAGCATGCCTAGTAGCCTCGGTAGCCGGGCGCAAAGCAGCTAGCAATGCATAGACGCAAGGAGCAAGGCGTGGCTAAAGCTTCATGCCTCGGCAGGCACGGCCGGCAAGCACTCGGCAGCGTAGTGGAAGCAGGCGACACACGTGGGCGCTGGGCTGGGCGAGACCGGGAACTGCTTTGGCAACCCTAGGCTGTGTCAGGCAGCATGCCATCGCGGGCGCATGAAGGGTGGCAGTGCGAGGCTAGTTGAGCTTCTCGACAACACACGGCACCGCCCAGGCGAGCGGGCACGGGCACACGGTGACCAGCACGCATCGCGCGCAGGCTAACACCTGGCTGGCGCAGGGTGTCGGGCGCGCAGCGGGCTCGCGCGACGGATACTACGCAGGCGGATAACGCAGGCGGCGTGCGCGGGCGGAGGGTGTCGAGTGCGCGCGACGGCAACCAGGCGGCCGGACGACGCGGACGCATAGCGCGGCGGGTACGCGATCGCGTGCAGCGGTCCCATGCCTTGCGGAAGCGCTGTACGGCGACAGACAGGCAAATAGGCGGGCGACGTGCGGCGTCGGGCTGGCGTGTGGGTTGATGCTGGGCGTCACGGCCTGTCCGATGCCCTAGGCGTGTCTCGGCCGAGCTTGTGCAACCAGTAGGAGCGGCGACGAGCGGCGGCAGACATCGGCGACAGCGACGGCGTGCGGCTGCTAGGTCAAAATTAGGTTAGATTAGGGTGAAAGTTTGTGAGGTCAAATCTTTCATCCTAATCATATCTAATCTTGTATGATTTGTTTAGATTTGAAAATCTAAAAAATCATATCATATCATACCTTTAGATATGATATTATCTTATCTTTTTATAAGATTATATGATAAATCTTTTTTACATTTGATTAAATTTTCTAGATTTATTTTTATAATTATTCAGTTTGGATAATTTAATCAAAAATGTAAAAGGGTTGTAATTTGTTTATTTCTCGTTTTTTTGATAAATGCATTATCCTGTTATGAAGTGGATTTTTTTTGCCTTATCTGCTTTTTGTGATAACTATGCAAAAACATATTTTTCAAACAAATGACTAAAGGAAAATCACAACTAAGTTTTATTTTCTCGAAAATAAATAAGTGTTGTGTATGGTCTCTACAATTGGGTCTATTTATGAAGTAATTTCGAAGTTTTTAATTGACAAACATAGAATTTTATTAGTGGCGTACGACCTTCACTAGAAGGAGTATCAAAACAGAAATAAAATTCTTAGTTGTAGAATTGTGGTATATGCTTAGATATAATTAGGTAGTCATGCCATCTTAGTGGTCTCTATCTATTTAGTTATATGACCATAAAATTTTGTTAAACATATTTGAGTTTTGATCACCTTAATGACTTGATTTAAATTTGTTTAACTGTTGTAAGATGCATGCAATTGTTTATTGGTTTTTGCAATTGATGTGTCGAACATGTATGTGACATTTAGTTATTTTCTTCTCATTCTATTTTTACAATGTCGTTCATTCCTCTCACTTCACTCCTAAAAGAAAACATACTCGAGGGGCAAAATTATGTAGACTGGAAACGCAACTCGGATATAGTTTTAATAGCCGAAGACATTAAGTTTGTTTTGGAAACAACTTGTCCTCCAGTACCTGCCAGTAATGCTATGAATGCGGTTAAGAAAACTTACAGTAAGTGGCGCAAAGCTAATGAGATGGCGAAGTTCTATATTTTGGCATCTATGTCCAATGTACTTCAACATCAGCATCAAGCTATCCAGACAGCCGTAGATATGCTGCAAAACCTCAGAAACCAATTCCGGACGCAAAACTGCGCTGCCAAATCAACAGCAATCTAGAATATAATGAACATGATGATGATGGAAGGCTCATCTGTGAGGGACCATGTCCTCGAGATGATGGGCTATCTCAATGAGATAGAGATTTTGGGAGGATCTA
>JAYDZE010114259.1:0-23628 GCA_034509125.1 Monilaria moniliformis
ATAATAATAATAATAATAATAATAATAATAATAATAATAATAATAATAATAATAATAATAATAATAATAATAAATGTATGTTTTCTTTTAATTTGGAATTAATATTAAATGTACACTTTTATATTAATTTAGAATTAATATAAATTATTTAAGTCCATATTTAATTAGAGAATAAAATTCTAATATGATTAGTAAATTTTATTCGTTGAGCATTTTTTGATATCCGATGTGATAAGCATGCAAGTTGATTTTATACTTATTATTTAACTATAGTAGTTAGAGACCACTTTTATACTTGGGTTGTCGGCGCCTAATATATGTAGTCTGTGTTACTATGTATGGGTAGACGACACCCAATATGTGTGGTCCGCATTTATTATGCCTGGGTAGGCAGCACTCAGTAATTGTTTTGGAATTTAATATTGGATATTAAATTTAACAATTAGTATCACTATTTTTCCCCACTAAATATAAGTCTTGGTTATAAGCCAAACGTGTCGTCCATCACAATTGTTTGATGTTACCGAACCTTTTTGACCACGAGTTTTATGCCCTCGCGTTTACTCTAAATCCACGAGGCTTATGCTCATTCATAGATGTATGGTTAGCATCGCGTGATGGGGTTGACTTACTTAAATTATTTTGAGACGCCCTCGCGATCAAAATAATTTATGGACACATATTAATTGAATTAATAAACCAAGAGTCACAAAATTGTTATGGCAATTGGCTTGGAAGCCTACCTAGTGATATTATTGTAGTCATCAGCCCTCGCAGAGGCTACAATAATATAGACTTGGATCTTGGACCACTAATATATATATTTGATATAAATTCGTATTTTGTGTTTGGGGGCATAAAATATGTTAAATTTAGTAGGAGCTAATCAGTACCATAAACCCTTGTTTGATTGGTGATACGAATATGATCTTTGTTTGCTCTTTCTAATTTATTTTCTGTTATTTTATATTCAATTTGTTGTTGTTCTTGTTTTTAAATTGTTTGTTGAAACAAAACTTGGTCAAACTTTACGAATTGGCTCCGTCGTTTGCACTTGGTGCCAAGGCTAAATGATATTGTATATGTATTGGACATAGCAATTAGTATCATCCCTAATAAGGAATCTCCTGAGTATGCTCATGAAAAACACGTTAAGGATGCCACATCGGCTTAGTCTGTTATGTTTTCTTATATGAGTTTTGAATTGCATAGACAACATGAGCACATGTTCCCATATGAGATGCTTAGACACTTGGTTGTATACTTTGGTAGTTCAAACAATCGAGTACGAGATACTCCCAGATCTCTTCAAGTGTAAGTTGCATGATGGTGACAGGTCTATGAGCATGTGCTGAAGATGATTGAGTTAATTGAGAGGTTAGTGTCGATTGGAACGACGCTACTCGCAAATGTCTCAACAAACCTAATTTTGCAGTCTCCTCCTAGTGGTTTGAGAATTTCATTATGAATTTCAACATGTAAAAACTCGAAAAGGGGTCTGGCGGAACTGCACAACATGCTGAAGACTGATGAGTCTTCCACTTCTAAACGCAAGATTGTGCTCATTGTGGGCTCTTCTGCAAAGTCTTCCAACAAGAAGAGCATGCAGCAGAATAAGAAAAAGAAAGCATCTAACGATGTTCTTATAAAGCCTAAAAGTGGATGGGCTAAGTAGAAGCCGATATTGTCAAATGATGAGTGCCTTTTCTGTCACGAGAAAGCATCTAACGATCTGAGGCTTTCGAGAAATTGAAGAAGTTTAAGTGGAAAGTCAAGAATCATCTTGTAAATGTATCAAGACTCTTCAATAAGATCGAGGAAGGGTATACTTGAGCCGAGAATTTCTTATTTATTTGAAATCACATGGAATCCGGTCGGACTGGACACCTCTAGATACACCATGAATGGGGTATCCAAGAGGAGAAATCGAACATTATTAGATATGGTTAGATCCATGATGTATCTTGTCAGTCTCCCTAATTCTTTTGGGGCAATGGAAACTAAAAGTGAGAAATGATATTTGTGGATATCCCAAGAAAACTAAAGGATATGAATTTTACTATTATGGAGATCACATGGTTGTAATCTCTAGGGATGTGACGTTTCTTGGAGATGTTTACGCCTCAAAGAAACAAGGTCACATCACAGTATATCATGAAAAGCTCAAGAACCATAATATACCATAAAGGATGAGAATTATCCAATAGTGTGGACCATAACTCAGTGGGAGTTTTTGATGATATATTGGAAGGGGAAATAACTCTTGGAGGGACCATTAGAGGGACTTCTAGAGGGTCACCTCAAGGCAATGAGATGCGTCAAAGACAAGACAATACAATAGTTGCATTATCTCCACCTCATGAAAATCATAGTGAAATTCATGAGAATATCGTAAGTGTTGAAATGCTCAACACAAATGAACTTTCTCACGTTTAAGAATGAATAGCCTAAATAAGTGCAAAACCAACCCAATAGGCCTTGAGGAATCATCAAATATCTTAAAGACTAAACCTAATGGTTGAGAACCAAGATGAAGAAGTGAATTCGGATGATGACGAACATAAGACCTATACCGCAACAATGTTAGACGTCAACTAAAAGCGGCTGGAAGCCTTAATATAAGATATGGACTCGATATACTTCAATCTAGTTGGAAACTAGTTGAATTGGCACGTAGGATTTGACCCTTAGGCTGCAAATGAATCTTCAAAAGATGCGAATGCAGAAGGCGGGGGTAAAAACCTACAAGGATAGGTTAGTGGCGAAAGGTTATAGTCAATGCAAGGGCATTGACTATGATGAAACATTTCGTTGTCGCTAAGATCAAGTCCATTAAGGTATTACTTGCAATAGTTGCATACTAAGATTTTGACATTTGTCAAATTGATGCAAAACAGAGTTTCTCAATGGAGAACTTGAAGGCGATGTGTTTGACACAGTCTGAAGGTTTTGTATCAAAGAAAAATGTTGAATGTAGTATGCAAGCTAAAGAAGTCCATTTATGTACTCAAGCAAACTTCCAGGAGTTGGAATATTTGTTTTTACAAGGTTATCAAATTGTTTGATATCATCAGAAGCAAATAGGATCCATGCGTTTACAGTAAGCGCAAGAATGGAAACATTGTCTACTTTATCAAACATGTCGATGACATTTTGATGATAGGTAGTGCTCGTTTCATGATGCAATCCGTAAAAGATTGGTTGTCCAATTCCTTTATAGCAAATGATCTAGATGATACTTACTACATACTTGGTATAAAGATCTTTGAGATAGACCAAGTAGGTATTATGATTATCACAGTCCACTTACATAGAAGAGTTGCTAATGCACTTCTCAATAGAAAATTCTAAGAAGGAATTCTTCATATGAGACGTGACATTTTATTGTCTAAGAAGGGTTGTCTTTCTAAAGACAAGAAAATTAATTACATAAAGAAGACTACATATGTTTCTGTTATGGGATCTAATATGTATGTCATGACATCTACTAGGTTAGATGTGGCTTATGTGCTTAGCGTGATAAGCAGATTTCAACAAAGTTAACATGGAAAGTTTGAAAACTGTCATGACTATTCTTATGCACCTTAGAGGGACTAAAAAAAATACTTGGTTTTTTGCGGACAACTAGAATTATTAGTTAATATGGAAGCTGATGTTTGTTTCCAAATAGACCGTGAAGACTGTAAGTCTCAGTTTGGACATGTTTTGTCCATAATGGTAGTGCAATGACGTGGAATAGTTCCAGAATACTACTGCATGCTCAACCACCAATGCCAAGAGTTGCAAAAAGAAAATTTATAAAAGGCTGAGGTAAAATTAGAAAGAGTACTCTTTGTTGATAACTTGGTTGATCCTTTCACCAAGTCTGTATATATAGCAAAACGCAACAAGCACTTTGAGTGCCTAGGTGTTAAACATGTTAGTTGTTGGCTTTGAATCAGTGGGAGTTTAAAGTTTGTATATCTTAGAAATAATTTGTGTTGAGACATCCTTACTTGATCACACTCTATAAAAATTTTATTTTTATGGGTTTAGTGCATTTTTAAAAATAATTATTTTGATTGTTTGTCATTCTTCTTATATATGTTCCCTTAAATTACGATTGTCATTAGTGACATGAGACATTAATGATATAGTGTAATTCTAAAAATAACTCTAACCAATTACCATCAAGCATGGGATATTGATGATATATCATAGATTAACATGTGGTCTGCATCACCTTCTTAGAGAATGTAGTTGATCTCACAACTACGAGATATTTGATATTCATGATGGACACATGGATACTTTGAAGAGTATTGGTATATCCTATTATTAAATTGTTTGTTCAATGTCTTCAGTTTATTAGTATGTGGAGTATGTGATAGTCCTCTGACCTGAGGTCATTACTTATTTTGTTTGTTGAGTGGTGTGCTTTGACCTTGTATAACGCTTTGCCTCCCCTTAGAGGATGAAGACACGGACTTGTGTGGGGTACATCATGAGGCAAATAGAAATGGTAGTTGAGCCAAAAATGGGATTCATCCCACGATTGGAATTTTGAGAGAACACTCAAACTCCTAATATTATTTGATCATTAAGTCATTGGCCAGTGCAATGATATATTCAATTAAAGTAATTCAATTTGATCGAATGGGTCATATAATAAAGATGAGATAAAGTGATTGAGCTATTTGGATATGCACATGACAAATCCTAGGCTCAATCGAATCGTTTGTGAATGAAAGGATACTACTTAAACTTCATATAAAGCTTAGTTTAATGAATCCACGTAAACGTCCTTCAATATCGAGTTCGCTGCACAACGCAGTCTAGGAGTTTTGTGCAGACTTTGATTTGATCATCGTTGATAATGGGGGCCTGAAGGGTCACACTTTATGTGTGTTGTTGATCCAAGTTGGAGCTTTGTATTATATCTAATACTACTCCAAGTGGGAGATTGAAAGATATATGGACTAGATTAGGATATTAGGCTTTAATTAATTAAGGTTGGATAATTAATGCAGACAAAAGATTATAAGCTCATAGGCCTAGGGCCCATGGAGCAGTATATATATATTCCTCTATTCTAGAGAAATAAAGACAGATGTTTTTACAGAAGTTGAATTCATCAGTTTTGGAACGTTTGGACCGTGAGAACTGATTTCTTTTGCCACACAAATAATACGTATGTTCAATAAGAGATTTCCTAGCTTTCTTTGATTGAACTATGTTCCGGAAATTGATCCTACATCGGACTGGCATACACGTGGATACCGAAAGTAGTGGATTCACCGGCGGGATGCCAGATTTGATCAAAGGTAGAAATCAAACTACACAACAAGTAAGTCTTCTATTTGTTGTGTGATGAACTGCCCAAGTCACAATATCAGTTATATATCTAGATCATATTCTTGTCTGTATTTTCCGCTGCGTGTCATTAGATGACGATAGAAATTACTAACATCTCTGTCTGCTCAACCTTCATAATTTTTCAAAGTGAACACTCAGAAACTTCAAATTATACAATTTCCACCCACTTTCAAAGTGAACAAACATAAATTCCCTTAATAAAAATGGATTAAGAAAATAGGTGCACGCTCTCTTATGATTCTTATATCTATAATATTTCTAACTCCTCGTTCTTACCTGAACTCTGGGAGTGAAGAGTTAGGAAAGAGGATGATACGAGTCAACAAGAAGTTGACTCGAAGAGAAGGAAGACGTGGCGAGAGAGTAGCCGATAAATAGAGAGAATTAGGTTCTGAGGAAATTAGAATTCTATTTCTTATGTAAATCACGACTTACATGACTCTATTTATAATTATCTCTAACCGTACGCGGTTCGACTCTCTTAATATGATCAGGGAATGAACCGACAAAGAAAACTCGAAAAGGAGTTTATAAATTACTCCACTCAAAACATCTAAATTACGTAGACTATATTACATAAAGAAAAGGTAAACATGATCTTGATAACGATGAGTTGGCACGTTGGTGCGCTGTGGTTGAGCGCCCGATTGCATGGTTGTGGGTTGTTGTTCTACGCTCATGGGCTTAAGAAATGGTAAGTTGAGCTGTTGTTGTACGTGCATGGGCTCAGGAGATGGGAAGCTCGTACCAACTCCCTCGGGGTTGGGAAGCTCCTTTTCCTCAAGGTGGAAATTGAGCAACAAGATTAGCAAAGAAAAGATGGCCATGAAGCTGTAGATCGTATTGCTAGAGGGCTTAGTAACAACACTTGCATAAAAAACCTCTGTGTATGTTGCCGCATAAGTCAGACATATCTTTGCACACGCAAGCATCCCAAACCATGTCTGCATTGTTCAATCAGACATTGCCTCTACGCAACTATCAGTCAAACCATCTAGATGCTTCAAGTTTTTCTCAAAGTCTACAGTGTCAACCCCACTAGCATAAAGCTTTGTTGTTGCATCTTGAAAGGACGAGTACATTTCAGAGTCGTTTCCCAACATAGAGTACAAAAATCTCATCAGAGCTTCAATGTTAGTGGTCGTGTTCGGCTGATCCCAAGCAACGTTATATAGTTGTAGAGCTGTCAGTAGCAACTCCAGCACATGCGCAAGCTCCTCCATCAACTCATAAAGGGCAGAGATATCAGTGAGGCCACTAACAATTTCCTCAGGAGTAATCCCAGGTACGAGCTTTGCAGAGATCCGGAGGGCATTCTCACAATAGGATCGTGAGTGCCTGAACTTCCTCGTCTTGGTATATAAGTCAGCTAGACGAACAAAAACATACGCAATAGCTAGATGGTTTTCACCATTGGAAGTTGTGTGATATGTAAGTGCTTTTTGATAAGCAAAGAGCGCCTCAACATAGCTGGCTAGAGAGAGATTTGTAATTCTACAATCAACAGAAGTCACTCCTGATTCATGTCTATTAGCAACCATAGCCCTGCTTGCCAAAACAAGATCCTCGAGAGCAGCGTCGTGATCTTTCTCTGAGTCACAAATCATCCCCATCTGTCTCTTATCACCCGCCGCCGCAAGAGAAGCATAGGCTTTGTTCTCTCTATGTATGTCTAGAGCCATTGGGCAAAGCTTTTGAGCGTCATCAAATTGCATTACTTTGATGTGAGTGTTAGCTAAGTGCCTACAAGTCGCACCAATTCTAGCATCATCTCTCCAAGCAATTCTTTTTGAACTTGTGAACTAGCCGTGTAACATGAAAATGAATTCTTGCACTGGCACATCATAGTGTAAGTATCTCCCAACAACACACAACCAGCAAATTTAGCAAGGGCATGATCATGCATGTCCTCCGCCACACCAATCTCAATCGAATGCTCCAATACCGGAATAACATCTCCATATTGGGTGACATATAAACACGTAACCACCTCTAAACTTTTCAGTCCATTAGCATATTTCGCAATTGACGTAGCAACCCGCTGTTAGTAGAGAGCAACTTTAGCATTTGATCAGCTAACTCTACAAGGTAGCACCCGATATTTGGAGCCCCAACAGTGTCCAGACCCATCATCTTGACCACTAATCTATCACTTTGAAAATCCAAACAAAAGAATAAAAGCTAAACATGAACCTCCATGAGATAAAAGTAAGCCGTGTGGAGCTGGTCTCCACCTATCAAATAAGCCACATGTGGAACGCAGTTTAGATAAACGCATATTTGCTCCTGAGCAATGAACGGCTGGTCAATATCTGTGATAATAAAATAATCATCTAGATCAAATGCGCAATCTCACTTTTCTTCATTATCAGGTTCTGGTAAACTCATATTTTGAAGATGAGCATGCTTAGGCAAAAGCTCCAAAAACCCTTTAGCAACAACTGATGAAAATTGTTAACTAGCCCAAATTGGTGGGTGAACAAAAATTATTATGCCAAATCGAATAGTGGCATGCCTCCACTCACCATCTCCCACTGTCTAGGGTCGTAGCCATGAGCAATCATAATTTCCCCAACTGAGTCAAAGACTTGTTGGACCTCATGCGTTAGAAAGTCGGTATAAGAATGGATCTAGTGGCTAACTAAACCATATTTCTCAAAATTCGCAATCGAAGCCTTCGGACATAAATTATTCAAGAAGTCGTTGTCTAGGTCGGGAAGGCCATAATCCACCGCATCTTTCGAATAGGTATAGTGAAAGTCTAGATCATCATTGAATTACATGTGTGGTGAACCATTCGAAAATACCGACGCAATCAGTGTGGAGTCATCAATCCCTTCATCAAGAGAGTCTTTCACTAGAATGTCGCCTTTTTCGTGTATTAGGTCATTATCATCAGGAACGGCGCCGCTAGAAAACTCGTCACGCGGCGAGAACGTGCGCCGTTGAAACAAAGAAACCACAAACTCATCCGCAGTGGAATCATCAAATCCAACTGGATCAACAACAATAATTGAGTTCTCGCGTGGAGCATACTCCAAAGAAATAATCGAGTTCTCGTTTTGGGCGCTACTAGGAAACACATTGTGCAGCGCAAGCGGGCAGGCATCAGCGACAAGCTCTTCTAAACGATGACTGAAGTCTGCCTGTGCTAATCTGAGTGCACATAAGTCCTTCCTGAGATTTTTGATAGCGTACAACATATCAGCGAGGGTGGCGTCGGACAGGGTTTTGTCATGAGTTCGAGATAAAAGCACTAATTGATATGATTCAACAAGAAGTTAGTGAGAAGAGAATGAAGGCATGGCGAGAGAGTAGCCAAGAGATAGAGAATATTAGGGTTTGAGGAAATTAGAATTTTATTTCTTATATAAATCACGACTTACATGACTCTATTTATAATCAACTTTAACCATACGTGGTTCGACTCTCTCAATACGATCTGGGAAAGAACCAACAAAGAAAACCTAAAAATGAGTTTATAAATTACTCGACTCAAAACACCTAATAATGATGAGGTGAAATAATGATGTGTCGTGGTTGAGCGCTCGATTGCCTGGTTGTGGGATGTTGTTCTACGCTCATGGGCTTAGGAGATGAGAAGTTAGGCTGTTGTTGTACGTGCATGGGCTTAGGAGATGGGAAGCCCATATCATAGGGTGGTGATACTAAGGAGGCATTTAATTTGAGTGATATGATAAATTAATAAAGATAATTCAAACTAATCCACTATTTACTTTGATGGATTTATTGATTTTCAGTTTATTTTATGAATCCAGGTACCCATCACCTTTTTCAAGTCTTGAGATGGGGTTTTTCAACTTATTGAATGGACAAACTTTATAACCCTACCTTAGCTCTAGATGTCATGAGTTACGACTGGGCAACCCCTGCATCTTTGGCAACAACTATCTCAGCACGAGCAGCTAACTGGCGACCTTCAACAAGACCTTAAGTTTCGGGGAAAAGGCTGGGTTTCTCAAACCTCATACCAATTCCAAACAACTACAAAGAAAATTTGATTTCTAACCAGCATACGCAAAGCAAAGAACATAAATATGCTTTGTACCTCACTTTTCTAAGTAGTGAGAATTGTACTGAAGCCCTCTTTCATTTCCAACGCCTCTTGATCGTACTACTTCATGAACGTGAAGTGGTTTAGGAAAGGACTTTAGAACTAGATGTGCTTGCCAATGAGAAAGGCTCGGACCCTAACAACCAAGAAAACGAAATAAGAAAACTAAATGAGAAATTCATTTTTTGGTAACTTTCTATGAGTCATGTTTAACCTTGAATGCTATGATGGGGATTGCTATTCCAACGAAGGAATTCCCTAAACTGCCAAGGATCTCATAGGATCATAAATTGAATTGAACACATGCAGTTCACACAATCTGTCCTAGAACGCCTATAGACAGGCAACATGAAACAAATAAATTTGAGACCTTAGACATGATCCTAAAGTTAGAATATTAACCTTGTTTGCAGAGTCTTCATGTTGATTGTTGTAAGATGTTGGGTTGCAACTCCCGTTACTCTACCAATCTAATTCGTCCAGCAAACACAAATCCCATCAGCAAAATTCAGAGCCCTATTTGACCCTTCAAACGATCTCCTTTACTCTTGGGACATCTAAAACGATCTCTCCGTAATCGAGAGATCTTCTCTTGCATATCTTGCACGTCCAAATCGTAGTCATGTAGAGGAAGATACGTTAGTTCTACGAGAACTGCCAGAAGCTGTTACATGCGGGAATTTGCTTGCGTGAATATCTTTCGACGTCGATTCCTTCTCGAACATGGATTGATCTTTTTCTCCAACATGGATTTATGATCCATATCTATTGGAGAAATCTATTCAACCAAGGAATCTTCTGACCTATTTCCCTCCTATAGCTTGAATATTGGGGTGGGCAATACTCTATCAAGCTGCATAGCCGGGGTGGAGAACGAAATCGATATAACTATTTTCTCCAAAGGGAAAAAAGTTTTCCTCATCAAAAGATACTCCAAATTTCGTGTCCCACCCCCTATATATAGGGTTGTTGGGCTAAGTCAGGGATTCAAATGAGGATTAGGACTGGGCCTCATGATAGGCTTAATTCTATTAAGTTGGGCCCAACTTACTTAAGTCCATTAATATTAATTCACTCCACTATAGAGTTAATATTGCACTACTCGTCCTCACCCATATTACGAATATGGCTCATTTTTAATTCATTTATTTTTCGTGTTTAAGATTTCCAATATCCATTAATTAACTTAGGCTTGCTGATAGCTTCAATTAATTAATATCTTTTACCAAGAGTGGTCTAATACAAGAATATTATTTATTATACTAGAATAAATTCCAACCGGCCGGGTTTCGTATAATAAATTCATTTTCTGCAACACCTCTTAAGGATATTATCAACTCGGGTTCTTTCGAGACACGATTCTATATTCTAACAATACTAGCACCGCTAAACATTAATTACCACTGCCCAAAATATCGGGAATTACTTAGGGTTACGAAAAACTCGCACCCATTGATAAGTCAAAGAAGTGTAATTAACATTGTATGCTCAATGTTACATATATAGGTTAAGAAATAAATAATCACCGAGATCTTGTAGTTCATTTACACAGCATCTAAGTACATATCTCACTGTAATCTATTTCAGTGCTATAGCACATCTGCGTTATCAGTTGGACAAGAGAGGCGTGCGAATTTCGGATCAATACTGTAACCTTTCACGATAGATTGTCTGTGTCTATTTAGATTGTAACTTGATTTTCTTCTACAAGGAACCGACTGAAAGATCTTCTGTAATCATGGATCTACCATTCAGTCTATAATGTAGAAGTAGGACTAGTTCGCTCAATTTATGATTATATGCTTAAGAATAAGCACCCATAACCACAAAAGACAAACCATGTGATAATATTAACTTCTTCTCAATACGTGGGAAATAAGACTTTCAATACAAAGCAACTCAAAGCATACTTTTCAGTATATAAACCCTAACATGTTATTCATAGATTCTACAGTAATAGTCCCTCTGACTTGGAAAGTAATAACGAAAATGGCAACCCAATAGCAGATATCGCAGCTGCGACCTTTGTTGTTAGATCAAAGTTCGAAGTCCGCCACTGTAGGTCCGCAACTTGATTAGTTATGTCACCAGCAAGTAACCTTTAGTTGACTCAATTACATCGATCCTCCGTGGAAATGATTTCTCCAGGTCCTTTGTGTCGGGTTCTACTCATGCTTGCTATCTACACTTTCCCAGCTCGTGCAAATGGTAACTATCTGAAGGAGGTGTCCTTACATCAGACTCTAAGCGCTAGTTGAACCTTTTTCAGTCTTTCTTAGGGTATATAAATATAACTAGTGTGTAACCCATTGGAATTCGACGGAAAAATCATTTTAAGCTTGTTTTGTAGTATTTTTACGTTGATATTATGGTCATAACATATAATAGACCTTATTAAAAATATTTGGAATAGTTCTTAAATTAAATTTTGTTTTTATTGGAAAAATATAAATAATTTTAATATAAGATATCATTTCATGAAGTTTAATAAAAAAAGATGTGGGAGTAAAGATTTTAGAAACATAGGAAGAAAAAAAAAATGTAAATATAACATAGGATGCAATTGAGGATTAACATATTGTATTTTTTGTTAAACACATGTAGAAAATATTTACTCCCTCTGTCCTTTATAAGTGTGCTCGCATATTTTCGGCACGAATTTTAAAAAACATTAGTTAAGTGTGTGGGTGAGTGGAAAAAGTGGTTCACATTAATTGTAGGAGTATTATATTTTATTATAAATGTTATGTGAGTGTATAGGTCATGCTTAATTTTTATGTAAATAAATTGATATAGGGAGAGTAAAATATAAGGGTTAATGGTGTGGTGCATAGGGCTGCTTAACCAGTTTTTGGTTACCGGTGTAAATGGTAACCGAACCGGAACCAACCGGTTATCAGTTATCGGTAACCGAAAAAATTGGGCTCAGTTCGGTTCCCGTTAGTGATGCATAAAGTTTTCGGTTATCGATTATAATCAAACAGTTATAGGTACTGATAACCGATTAGGAACCGAATTAGGTTACCCTAATTATTAATTACATTAAAAAATTCACTTCTTCTTCTCACTCTCTCTGTCGTTCACAAGTCAGTCATATCTCACATTCTCACGGTTTATCCATATCCTGATTAAAGTTAATTTGAAATTGTGTGCTATTATGAGTAACTAGTGTTCCACCAGTGCGATACACGGACATTTAATTTACTTTATTTTTTCCAGTTGTTAATTAGTTTTTGAGATGAAAAATATTTCAATTATAAATTTATTTCACCTAATGAGTGTGTAAATCTCAAGAAATGCATATATATAAAGTAAGGATGACAAATTGTGCGGATTGAGTCGTTATCGAGTCGACCAGAAAATGACCCAATCTGATGAGTTCAAACCAAACACTACCTGTTAAAAAAAATTCAACTTGAACACGAACCCGACCTACTACATTCGAACTCGAACACGACCTGCACACAACACGAACCTGTTAGCAATATTTATTTGTGTTGACACGACACCATAACAACACGATAACGATACAAACTCGACACGACACTACAATCACATGATAACAACACATATATCCCTAATTAAAGTAATAAAAATTAAAAACGAGACCCTAACTAAAAGAATAAAAAAATAACTATAATAATATTAATTATTAACGGGTTATCCAAAACCGACCCAAACTCAAATGAAAAGTGGAAATCCTTAATTTTTCAGTTGGAGTATCAGTGACTAGTGGATTTACAATTTATTTGTCAAGATATGTGATTGATATATTTTATCTTAATTTAATTCTCTAAACTTTATCATAATATAGGGTAAGTCACGTAGACTTAAATTTAGAAGTGATACATACTTATCACTTGTCATCAAATTAGTAATCACCATAATAGATGCTCCACAATGACCAAGAAATAAACATAATTTGTGAATTGTGATTTTATAACTTGGATTTAGATAATTGACATTGTTCTTTGTGATTGAATGTTGCGTACTTGTGCTGGAATTTTTCGCCGATTGTTGCTTCGTTTATTTAGTCGAAACAATGGAAAAGTCGAAAATTATTGGTATGATTTTTTTTCTTCATATTTTTTATTTTAGTAAGAAATAAATTGTATGTTTATAACATATAACAAAAACTGCTTGTGGTGTAGTAGTTAAGATGCTTCATATTATCCAATTTGTTAAGGATTCAAACCTCACTTTGAACAAATTGAGCATTTTATTTTTTGGGCCGAATAACTGGTCGATGCAATTCCAGTTCTTAATATGGCACGTCAATTGGTTCGGTTAATCGGTTGATTCGGTTCGGTTAAGACTGAAACGGCTAAATAAATAGCCCTAGTGGTAGTTTCCAAAAATTCTAAGTACTCACTTTTTAGGATCAGACTAAAATGACAAAATTAACACATTTATGATGGACGAATAGAGTATTTTTTGTATAATTTTTTAATTAACAGATAAGAAATAATTCAGACCGCATCTGCTATTTGAGCATCATTTCATCTTCAACTTGAATAACAACATCTGTCTTTTGAACGTCAGATTTATGAGTATCATCTCGTTTGAAGCTTGAAATATCATATTTGACTTATGAGCATCACCATCTGAGGTTGAAAGATCATAATTGACTTGTGACATCATCTCATGTGAAACTAGTAAGTTCAAAACTGACTTCTGAACATCATCTCGTATAAAGCTTGAAATATAAGAAATAGCTTGTGAGCATCATCTTATCTAAAGCTTGAACACCATAATTGAATTATGAGTATCATCTCGTCTAAAGGTTGACATACCACCTTTGATTTCTAAACATCATCTCATATGTAATTTGAAATACCAAAACTATTTGTGAGCATCATATGAACATATCATTTGGAGATTGAAAATAATAAATGAGTTTTGATCATCAAATTCTCATCTAGAGCTCCATAGACCACCTCTGACTTCAAACGACATTGGTGTTTTAAAATTGTAAATAAGATTTGAGCATCGTCCCGTCTTAAAAAACTATTATGTAATATTATATAAATTTACACAATTAATTATGAGTATTAATAATCTTTTTATTTATTTTTTATTTTATTCTATCAGCATGAGTTAAGATATATTTTTGTATCTAATTTTTTTCAAAATTATGATAAGACTTAGTTATTTATCATGTGTAATAGCATTTGTGAGATTTTTTTAGCCGATTGTTGGCTCGTTTATTTAGACGAAACAAGGGAAAAGTCAAAAAATATTGGTAGGATTTTTTTAGCCGATTGTTGGTTCGTTTATTTAGTCAAAACAAGGGAAAAGTCGAAAAATATTGCTAGGATTTTTTTCTTCATATTTTTTTATTTTAGTAAGAAATAAATTGTATGTTTATAACATATAACAAAAACTGCATGTGGTGTAGTAATTAAGATGCTTCATATTATCCAATTGGTTAAGGATTCAAACCTCACTTTGAACAAATTGAGCATTTCATTTTTTGGGCCGAATAACCGGTCGATGCAATTCCAGTTCTTAATATGGCACTTCAATTGGTTCGGTTAATCGATTGATTCGGTTCGGTTAAGACTGAAGTGGCTAAAAAAATTATGAGAAAAAAACATATAATAGCATTTGTGAGATTTTTTTTGCCATAATCATTTGTTGTAAATCGGCACATGCTGCATTTACATGTTTGTCACTCTTATCGGCCAAAAACTTTTACAATATTTTCTGAGATTTGTTTTGCCATAATAATTTGTTGTAAATAAGTACAAGAATTTAATTAATTTTACCTTCATATAATGTAATCCTGAAAATAAAAAACTAATTGAGAATGTCAATTACGATAAGTATCTAAGTTATTCTTTATTTTATAAAATATAAAAGAACTCGTAAGTTCTTGGGAGAACGCCCTCTGATAGGATATGCATCCCGGCCCACCAGAAGTTCAGCCCAATGACGACAAGTTCAGCCCATCAGAAGTCCGGCCTACAAGCCATCAGCTCGGCTATAAAGGAGCTCGGACCAAACGTCAACAGCTCGTCCAGAAAGGAGCTCGAACGAAAGGCCAACAGCCAGCTCGGCCACAAGGGAGTTCGGATAGAAGACATGCAGCTTGGCACCAAGTAAGGTAGAAGCTCGGCTACAACCGCCCACTACCTCCATTACACCATAACCGCCGGCCACGATCCCAGAAACCGCTCCCACGATCTCTGTAACCGCCGAGTCTCTTTAATGGTCATCAATTCTAGCAACGGCCGATGTAATACTATAAATAGAAGCTAGATTATTGGAAATGGGGTTGGACACTCGACAATTGTAACCATCCTGCAATAGTATTTGAGTTATAAGCTTTGAGCCGTGGACGTAGATCAATTACGATCGAACCACGTAAAAATCCTCGTGTTCTTACTCACAAATTCCTAACCCATATCCGAGTCATATAAACCTGAGAAAATAAGATCGATCAATGGGAAATATTCCGATCATATTGTTGCAGTTCATTTTCTCATCAGATGATTTCGAGTGTAAAATACAAAAACGCCAATAAATACAAGAAAGGATAATTAAAATAATGTGAGAAATAGAGAAAATATTGAAAGTGAAGAAATATAGATCAAGCGGCAGCTGAATGTGACGAGGTGTAGTGTGTCGTGAATATATAGGGAGGAGGCGGTGAGAGGGAGAGGGGGGGAGAGAGAGAGTCGTTTATAATCCTAAATCGAGAGGCGGAGCGCCGCCAGCGAGAATTGTGGTGAGCGTTGTAAAATCTGCGGTATGGACTTTAAAAAGGCTTTTCTTTCGTGTGCTAAGCCCATTAAGATTTTTAGTCTGTTAAGCTGCATATAAATTGGTAATGCTACTATGTTAATTGAAAAGAACACTCTTTTTAGGGAACTTTCACTATACTTATAATATGCTAAATATGCTAATATAGTAAATTAGAAACCTATTATATATATATAGTTGTCTATAATAAATAAATTTTGAAGCGGCGTAGATATAACCTTGAAATTACAAGATTACGATTATGAACCGACCAACATCATTTAATTTGAGAGATCGAAAAATATGAACTAAGACTTTCTATGTACAAACGATATTCCTTTATCGAGCAATATTATATTTCTTTCGATATATATACTAAAACATATGCAACATTAATACATGTAACATTTTATCTAAAATAACAATTGTGTATTGTAAGTAGGGGTGACGATATAGGTAGTTGAGCCCAATAATTTTAATTATTTTATTTTGAGAAGAGAAGACAACACAAGAGATCGTATCGTTCGATATCCTCAAAGATATAATTGAGCCCAAATGAAATTATCGTTAAGTCATACTTATTTTTGTATCATTTCTTTAAGTTGTGCGAAATCATATATGTTTGGATAATAGAAATATTAGTATTTTAATTGGTTATTGCTTGAAGCGACATTATATTAGTTTATAGAAACAATGAAAATAAGAAAAATACAGAATATATTTATTAGAAACAAGTTGATTCGTTCGATCAGCGTCAACAATCTAGCTCATTATTAACTTTGACAACAACAATCTAACACCCTCTTCATCAATATCCCACCTCTAATCCGTGGCGACGCCGGCGGCGGCGCCTGGACAGAAAGTCACAATATAATCATCCGAGGGGCAGTTCACTAGTGGTGACGGCGTGTCGAATGCGTAGCTAAAATACGCCGGGCATGCGCGCTTGAACAGCTTGGAGTACTTGTTGGGCCTGCACTTAGCCGGACTCCCATATTCATTCCGGCAACAAAAAGCATCGAGGTCGAAAGCCAAACACGCGCTCTTGCAAGCCACCACCTCCCATCTGGGGTTCCTCACCTGCAGTTCTTCCGGGCACGCGTCCTTCAGATCCTTCACGCACCCTCTGATGCCACATTTCGGGATGGAGGGCTTCGTAGAGACGGCGACGGGAAGGTTGTAGCCGTCGACGAGGCTGACGTCGTAGAAGCTCGGCTTCCTCTTGTCTACCTGTAGAGTGAATTCGACTAGAGTGGCTGGAGGGAGGCCGATGGAGCCGCCGCACTCGAGTTTTCCGGCACAGTCGCCGGTTTCGCAGGCAATATGGTTGGTGGCGTCGAAATTGCATCCGGTTCGGGCCCAGATCCGGCCCGACCAGTCGCCCGGGGCTGGGAATTTATGGGTTTGGCCAGGCGGGAGGTGGAAACCGCCACCGGCGATGACGGGCTGGCCCGTGTTGGGGGCCGTGGCCGGCCATATGGGAAATGGGCATTTGTTGCTTACGTAGAAAGTGCATGCACTTATTAATTGGATATGGCCTGCAACAATTTTTTGTTTGTTTACTTTAAGAGATATGTAACAAATAAGGTGTGTTATTGTCTAATTAATGTTTTGTTTTTTTTGCTCAAAAATAAAATCACATGCTAGTATTTCTCTCACATATGTGATGCGCTTGCTGATTTTAATTACGTGATCAAATAAGTGATAACAAAATTAAATTCATCATACATGCATTGGTAAATGATGAGAATACGTAAACTAGTTCGCGGAACGTGAAATCGATCTACCAATTATATAAAAATACCATCTACACATTCATCATAAAAGAATATTTAAGGAAAATTTTAACTATGCAAAGTACCACACATAGTAACGTGTATATATATGCATATAGTTTAAATATCCCAAGAAAGGCCCAATTTGAAACTTTAAACCTAAGAAGTTTCATATGATTATTCAACAATAACTTGTAAATTTGTGAGAAATGATCTCACAAAATTCCAAAAAATATGAACCCTTGTTTTTCTAACATGATCCTATTCATCAAATTTATATAAGTTCAATCTCCAAATTCTTCTTCCTAATTCAAAATTAAAAGCAAAGGTAAATCTTTTTTGAGTTTAGAAGTGGGGTATTAAAGGGTATAAATTACATATAAATACCAAAATAGCAATATATTAGACGGGCAAGTGATATTACCTGATGAAATGACGAACCAAACAAGGGAAATAAAGAAAACTGCCAATTTCATTTTGCTTGCAAAGAAGCGGTAGGTTTAGCTGAAATGCTGCTCAGATATATATATGCAACATTTTTGTGGATAGTATTTGATTCTAAGCCAAGTTTTGAGGTTTGAAAACTTTACGACAAAGAAAGTCCCAAAATTTTTGTTTCTTAATGATTTGCCTTAATTTGTACTAATTAATTCGAGTTTGGCTTTTAGGTGACTGGAAATTGACTTTGCTTTTAGGGTTGGAATTAATTAAGCCAGGTGTCTTTCTTCATTCCTTCTGCCAACCATAAGTTTTCACCTTAAACAGGAGATTTGATTATTAAATTTTTTATTTAGGTAATGTTGTATTTGCTTAGTTTCATTATGTAGTTATATGAAATATAATCTATACATTGTGATTACAAATAATTTATAACGCGTATAATGGTTTGAGTTCGTATCTAAAAAAAAAAAAAGCATGCATAATTGTGCTTGCGATTCAAAAAACATGTTTTGGTAAAGTTTTAGCATTAAAATACGATAACTATCATTAAAATTAAAAAATTATTGAAAGTTGTTCAAGTATAAAAACTTCCTCAATGTAACAATTTTTCCATGTAGCTCGTAAATTAGAAATTTAAGCCACACCTTTCAATTATAATCAAAGTTGGAAGGTTTGAAAATAAATGATGAACCAATGTAAACCAATCGTGAAATATACGACAATAATTAATGAAAATTTTATCTGAAACTGTTAGTACAATTTTTTGATTGAAGTTCTATCAGAAACTAAATTATGAAATTATATCAATAAAGAATATTTTATTCAGTCAAACATAAAATGTTGGACTAACCCTCACAAATTATGGGCCAGATGGCTGTCAAAACTAGTAAATTTGTAATCACATAATCGAATCATATCATTTGCCGGTTTGGTTACCCAAAAGTCGATAAAAATGGGTACTGGATCTGTTATAGTAATATAGCAAATGCATGTAATTTTCGATTGTGATTACCAGAAGCCGAATCGGTAATTACCAAAAGACCGAATTAATTATTATCATTATTATTAATTCTATTAAAATATATTATATTATATTTAATATTTCTAATTAAATTTAAAAGAAAGAAAAGTGAAAACAAACAATTCAACAGCCAAACTGAAACGGCCCAACTGTAAACCCTCTCAGTCGCCGCGGCGGCGCCACCACCTCTTCCCCGCCCCCTCTGCTATCTGCCGAGTGCTGCTCGCTGTCTCGCCCAACACCGTGCCACCGCTTGGGAGCCCACCCTCGCCCCACTGCTGACCGATAGGCAGCCAGGTTATAGGAGGTTATGTTACTATTAGTATTAGTTATATGGTAAAATATAGAAGTGATAATTCAGTTTTCTATTTGTTTTTTTATCCAAACCGAACTGAATTTAAAAACAGAAATTTTCTTAAAACTAAAACCGAACCGAACCGAACTGAATTATCTGAAAAATCAAAAATCGAATTGAACCAAAAAACTGAAATTACATAAAAAAATCGAAATTCCGAAAATCAAAAAATTATTTTTCTAGAACTTACTGTAATAACCATCATTTCTCAATAACTAATATGTGTTATTAATTCGCACTTAAGGATTTAAAATTTAGAATTTGATTGCTATCTTAGAAATTAAAGTAGAAAACTTTACAATTATCTTGTATTCTTAATTGCCAAACGAAAAGATTAAGTAAGAAAATTTTAAAATTACAAAATAAGAAGTACTTGTTGAATAAAATACAATGCAACGAAAATTCTTTATTGAATTACAAATCAATCTACAATTGTATATCTCATAAACGAAGAAATATAATCAATAAGTCATTGGCAATAGCCATGCATCCGAACGATCCTCGATTTCCCACGAAGAAATTTCTGAAAAACAAGGAAAAAGACAAGGAATTGGTTAGTAAAGTATCACACTCTTATCCACCAAATAATACACCACTTGAGAAATAAACCACGACGTTTTTCACATCAACCCAATAACGCTAAATAGTGTCAAATAGCGCTAAATAGTGTCCAATAGTAGCCAACTACTATGCAAGTAATTGAAGAAGTAAATGTTGGAGATGAGGAAACGTGATTTGGCAACCAAAATCCTCCAACAATCATTCCTCAAATAGTATGCTTCCAACCAAAAGTGAGGAAGTAAGATTTTGTGACGTAGGAAGCTTGAGAACATATATAAAACGTTAACAACTATGCTCCAACATAGTAGTAAAGATACGAATGACATGAGAAGCATGACCTCAACTTAAGGCTATGTCTAGCCCTCAAATCCAACAACAAACACACCAATTAGAGAAATCCTTTATATACATTAGCACCATTTTCATCCATCTTTCAACGTATTCAACATTCTAAAATACACAAGCGCATCACATACATTTTTAAGACAAAGGAAAGGGACCTTGAAGATAATCGAAGTTTCGAAACTCCAATCTATCAAGGTATTTCTCCCAACCTTTCTGTTTACAAAAAACATAAGAATGAAGTAGAATTAAGGGCTGCCCAAATACCTCCAACAACATAGCACTTAAAATCCAATGTCACACCAATTATACTCAACATATTCATTCATCAATGCACATTCAATTCACAACACGTCGAAACTATAGAAAATAACCTAAAGCATGAAGTTAAGAGAACAAGTGAAGCCATGACTTATCTTTTTTAAAATCGGGATGACGCGAGCCGACGACGTCAAGGCAATCTCGGGAACCGAGAAATGGAACGACGAAGGGCTGCCCGCGCATGGACAGTCCCTCAACAAACCGACAGCGGCGATAGTGGGGGGCTGCCGGCGGGGCGTGGCGGCGGCGAAGGCGGCCAGAGGGCGTCGCGACAACGGCGGCAGTGAAAGTCGCTGGGAAAAATGAACCGGGAGAAAATGTTCGAAATTTTTACAATAAAAAGAAAAGAAAAAAGGGAGGGACTTACCAACGGCGGCGGTCCGGCGGCGGCGTGAGGACGGCAACGGCCAAGGCCAGAAAGGAGCGGCGAGACGGAGGGAGGCAGATTTGTTCCCCCCCCCCCCCGTCACACGCACTACCAGAACGATCAGCGCGGCGGCAAGAGGTGACGACAAGATGGTGGCGAGGCGGAGGCGTTTTCCCTAGAGAAAGAGGGAAGACGAGAATGAGAGAAGGAGGGAGGGGAGGAGAAATCAGAGGGGGGAGTGGGCGACACGTCGAAGGCGACACGTCGAAGGCGACACGTCGAAGGCAACACGTCGAAGGCGACAGCGTCGCCGGCCGTGGTGGTGGTATCAGCGGCGGCATGCCGCGTGAAGAAGGAGAAGAGAGTGAAATGTGAAAAGAGAGAGGGACAAGAGAATGGAGATGGCGGAGAGAGAGAGAGGACGACGTCGGAACCGGCTGGCGGCGGCGGTAGGTGATAAGGAAGAGAAGGAGAGTAGTTGTTGTAGATTGTTCTTCACTTATTTCTTCTCGTGTACTACTTGTTTATAATTCGTCTAAAATATTTTAGATTACTAAACTTAAATGATGTTGTTGTAACTAGCGAATAACTGTAATTCCACTTAAATTTGGTAAGTCATTTTAAAATCCACATTACTAGCTTATTCATGAAAAAAAGCTGTATTAACTAATTACTTTAGTCATTTTGTAATGATTGTTATATGCTTTTGTGAGTTAAGTTGTGCTTGTTTCATCGTCAACCATATTGACGGAGAGAAGAGAAAGAGAGAGGGAAGAAGATGAGAGAAGGTAGAGAGAGAGATGAATTAGGGTTAGGAAGTGGGTTATCCCACTTGAAACAAAGCCGGTTCTCTAGAGAACCAAACCGGACCAGTTCACTTAGGAGGATGGGCTCAAAATATTGGGCTTCGTGAGTTAATTCGTTGGCTTGGGGCCAAGAAACAGAAGAATTGGCTTAGCATTTATTTTAGGTTGGGCCTAGGAAATTAAATTCATGTGCTTTTGGTAATGGACTCAATTAAATTAATTAATGGGCTTGAGAGATGGGCCAAGAAATAAGGAGTTGGGCTCCAAATTTTAATTAGGTTGAGCCTAATTAATTAAATAGTGGGCTTTAGCTTGGGCTCCATTTAAATAGAGTATGGGCTTCAAATATTATTTGGGCTAATGCAATTGTATTAATTTAATTAATGAGATTAAGTGTCCATTAATTATTTAGTAGCTTAATTATCTTAGATTAGTTTAGTACTTAATTAATTTAAGTACTTAGGCTTGATTAAATTAATTAATTCTTAATTAATTTTCAAAAATAAAATTTAATTATAATGTTAGAATAAGTTAACCTAAAGATTTATTTATGAGAAATTAAATCCTATGATTCAAGAAAGATTCTCATCTTAATTAATTAATCCTATGATTAATTTTGAGTAATTAAATTTTCCAATTTAATCACTCCAAAGAAATGGAGATTTCTGTAAACCAAGAAATTCAGAATAAATGAATTCTTGCTCAAGAATGACACAAAAAGAATTGTCGCCAAATAGATTGAAATCACAGGATAAGGATTTCCCAAATAAATACACTAAGGAGATGAGACGTAGAAGACACATTCTAGTAAAACACGTGCATATCACACAATTATAGAAATTATTCTCCTATAGCTTACCTTAGCAATCGCGAGAAGAGAGGCGATTCAACTATAGAGGTACTATTCCAAATCAAGGAGAAAATCAAGGTGGGCTTTCCTGTCCAACTATGGGCTTTAATATACTCATATATTAAATGCACGCGAGAAAGTTATGGTCTTGATTTCTATTTTAAAACTCGGACTCAGGTTCGCGGATTCAAAGTTATTGTCATGCCAAAAATATTGTTTTATGAGAATGCCTATTTGTTGGCTATGCCAAATGTTACGAAATCGAGTTCTTGTCTCAGAAATGATAGCATCCCTCCTCGGACTACTGTACACAAGAGGACCATGAGTCATCGAGCGGGTTGGCCGGTCCAGTTAGGGGTGGGTCGATATGGTATACCATACTGAAACTGTCATACCGTATACCGTATCGTAAATGCCGTTATTAGTAAATACCATACCGTTACCTTACCGAATTTTTCGGTATACCGTATTCCGGTATACCGAAATTACGGTATACAAAATTTTCAATACCGTTATCGTACCGTATTTTCGGTATACTGTACCGAAATCCGGTATACCGTGAATTACGGCATACCGAATTTCGGTATGCCGTACCGAAATCCGGTATACCGTGAA
>JAYDZE010114370.1:0-42397 GCA_034509125.1 Monilaria moniliformis
TATACATCGGAAGAGCTTCTATCAGAGTCTGACAAGGTAACCAGATTGCTAAGATTGTGAATTTTCATTTGCTGCTCTTTAATGTGTTGTTCCCGCTCCTTTTGTGATCTCCTTTCCTCTTCTAGTTCTGTCGCGAGCTTCTCACGCTCCAATTCATACTGTTACAACAATAGAAGGCATTAGGATGTTTGAGTCTACTTCGGCATGAGATCCCTAAAGAAGAAGAAGAAGAAGTTACCTTCAGCATGTCATTCCTCAGTTTCAAGATTTCTTTCTCCAATACTTCGGCATGAGATCCCTAAAGAAGTAATTTTAGTTAGATAGTGCTCGGTCTAATTGTCCTGAAAACAAATGATCGGGGTACCTGAAGTTTACTCCGAAGCTCCTCTATTTCTAATTTCTGTCTCTTCAATAGGGCAGCGTCTGTCAATATCTGGAAAACATTAAAATCACAGGTTCTTATCAGCGAAGGGAAGATCCCAATATATATTTAGTTCCAATGACAACACAAAGCTCCAGTTTGAAGCAAAGATAGCAACAATATGTATCAAATGAGGACATGTAAATGCCACATTGATTTGATGAATGTAGTGTTATTTTGAAGGAAAAGGCAAGAAAATGATAATACTGACTGTTAATGAGTACCATGCCAACCTAATTTTACATCTCCTAGATCTGGTAAGCAAACATAGGAGGAAACGGTAATCACTCTCCACGATCAGAACTGAATATTTTAGTGAATCTGTCTAACTAAGTTCTGGAATGCTTTATTTTATTGCCATATCTTCTCAAATATGCTATCTTAACATCTCAGACTTTTCTTCCAGAAGAAGTTAAAATTTTACTGTATAAAAGAAGTGATGCTGGACTTTACAGGAGTAAGAAGAATATATTGTCACATTCTTTAATCAATAGCTGCATAAACCATACCCAATAAAATATATATAACCTCAAAAAGCTTAGATATACTTAAGAATGCATTACAATGAGAGAATTTGAACAAAGCAAAGTTATATTAGCAGTTTCTTCAAATGCCACATCTGAAGTCAAGTAAGGAAGAAGCAACATAGACATCCATGAAATTTTCCAAACTGTTATAACAGACCTCATTCACTTGAACACAGTTGGTTATCCTCTTTGCTCTGCTAGCAAACTGAAGAGTCCCTTTTGATTCTTCTATGTGGATCTGTATTTAATATTAATAATTATCAACATAAATATGATCTGAAATTGATTTAACTTCAATTTGAAAAAATAAAAGAAAAGTAGCGGCTATGTACCTCTTCAGGCGCAACAGTACAAATTATTGAAGTTTTTGCATTTCCACCTAATGCCGGCTGAAGAATGCGAGTAAGCTTACTGTCCCGATAAGGAATGTGAGCCCTGCAAATGATATTTTATGATGAGTTATAGACTTAATATCTGGTTTAACAAATAGAAACCTGCAGCTACCTTTGCTTTCCACCCTCGCTCAGTTTGTTGATCACATTACCAAGAATCATTAAGCTCTTGTTAATGTGCTTTCCTTCCTTCAAACGGACTCCACCAGCACCAGTTTTCGCTACTCTCTCAGACCCGGCTAAGTCAACTAGATTCTACTTCCAAAAAAAATAAAGAAGCATTGATCAAATATAACAACAGGAAAAGAAAGAAGATATGTATAATTTCCATGCTTATTATTAGATGAGTATAAGTTTCATTTTAACTTTTTACAATTCTTTTGGTTAGGAAAATTGTTTTGAATAAAATATTTTTCTAAAATACTTCCACTTTAGATAAGCTCCCACATTTCTTTAATACAATACTGACTAGTCTGCTCAAACGATTCAATAAGTTGAGTTCAGACTTCTTAATATAAGGACAAAAACAAATTTCACATTGAATGACTTGCTTAAATAGGTACAAACCAGGACAGAGACACGGATAGCATCGTCAGGACTATCATTGAATTTGTTATCCTTCCCTTTGCTTTCAATTACCTAATCATGAAACACAATGCATTGCAGTTAATAAGATACACAGGAATCATAAATCACTCAGTTAAAGCAAGTGACATAAACTTCCATGCCTCATTAGAGAGAGAAAGGGAGAGTAGGAGAAGAAGTAAAAGAAGAACATACCATCCTAAAAATAGTATGTGACCTACTGCTACGAGCATTCATGTTGGTCTCACCAAAATGCCTATTAGCTGCCAGAAAGAAAATCTAAGAACTTGCAAGTATAAGCCCAAGAAAAAATGTACTGATTTCATGCCATTTCACTTGTGTTCTAATCCAAGATCAAACCTTCTCCAAGTTGGATAAGTTGGAGCACTTGGTCAGCACTGTTTACAATTTCCTCCTTTAGCCCTGCAACAAATACTCCACGCTAGAAGGCAACAAATGTCACTACTTTTATACATTTGAACCAAGCACGCTATAATGGATTTAGCCAAGACTTACCACCAAACTCTCATGAATCTGAAGTTTTTGATTTTCCACAGCAAAAAGATCATTAATTTCTTCATTGTAAATTTCCATGTAGGAAACTCGAATCAGAAACTCCCTATCTGATGTCTAAAACAAAACAACGCCAAATTGAATCCTGTCAGATACCAGTTGAAAAATTTATCATTGGCGGCACAATGTTATCTTACCTCTTCAATTTTTTCAAAAATGTCTCTGACAGCTCTATGGATAATTCCTGGATCATTTTCTGAACCGTTCATAGTAAAAGTTTTCCCACTACTAGTCTGTCCATAAGCAAATGCAGTTCCTACATTACCATTATTTGTATCAGTGATATATTTTTTACAGATATAAAACAGCATGCTCAACAGAGATGTAATATAAGCTCATGAAAGGAAAATCGTAACGAATAGAAACTGAAGAAGGGCAAATCCATTAACTCCTCTAAACAAACCATCACAAGAATGATGGTAACAAGAACAAGCTATCCCAAAACTCTTGCCTTTATACTCACAATTTATTCATTCAGCTTAGCAACAATCGTTTTACTAGTTAGTTTAACCTGCACTAGTTTCCACTAGCTCGTGATTTTCATTTAATCTAGAAAGGCATAACTCATTAACATTTTAGTCTCCAAGCATTACTCTACTCAAAAGAATCACACAATTCAAAAGAGAAAAACTAAACTAACCATTAAACCCCTCAATAGCAGCATTAATTATGTCCTTGATCAAAAGCTTGTACACTGTACCATTACTGCACTCCTGATCGAACAAATGATCTGCAAAATAAATAAAATTACAAAAATGGAAAGCATTACTGTCGAATTTCCCAAAATAATTGAGCTGTACACGCACAGGATACTCGATCTCAGCTTACCAAAAGCATAAGAAACCCCAGAAATGGGGGTGCCGTGAGATCTGTGCAGAGAAATACGGTTGCTTTCAACCTTCCAGTGAAATCCATTAACATTTTCTTCATTCGCAGATGGCCTTACTCTCACTGCTACGCAGATCTTCTCCATTTCTCTCACTAACAATCACGCAGACTGTTTCAGCTTCTCTCTCTCTCTTTCAGTCTTTCTTCTTCTTCGTGTTTTCTGAGTCTACTACTAATTTGAAAATTGTCGGGTCGTTTGGCCAACGAGCGGATGTCAATTGAAATTTGAAAACATGATGACTTTACGGAATTACCCTTTGAGTTGGGCCTCTTAAGTTTGGGCTGGCCTCCAAGATGAGTTTGGGCCCAATAAAACCCATGGTTATTTTAGTTCACTTTAAGTATAAATTTATCACTTAGAATAAAAACAATCTTACTTAGGTATAAAATTATACAATGTCCGAGGAAAAAGATGCTACTCAAATTTTTTATTACGTTAAAACAAATTGAGTATAATTATATAATGTGATAACTGGAGTCTGGAGCTTATCTCTCCTCAGACCTCAAAGCAAACGCACTCTAAGAACAAATGAACAATTGCTTGTAGCTGATTTTAACTTTGATAGTATAATATGGCTCCACCATCAGGACAGCAAATTTCAATTTTTTTTAACTGTCAATTATTTTAAACTCATTAACTTATGTTGCTTCTTTTGGAAATTGAAATTTGTATCCAAATCTCTCACTTGACAGAGTGGATGAAAATGTTCATCTATTACCAAAAAATGACAAGGATTAAGAATTGTTCTTCTTTTGGGGAGGATTGAGATTCGTACCAAAATCTCTCACTTCAAAGATAATGAAAAGGTTTTTTTTATTTTTATTTTTACGAATTTATCTTAATGATATATTACAGTTCATCCATAGCTTTAAAGATTGAGACAATCCTCTAAAACGATGGAATCATGAATTTTTGTGTCTCTTATATACTACGACATCCTATGAGCATATGTATAGTTTTTCTCATGTAGGCAAGAAAAACAAAGCTCAAAAATAAAACCATTCTTGTACATAGAGAAGTAGGGACCAAAACAAATTCAAATATAAATCACTATATTTTAGAAGAAATTCAAGTATAAAATTGGTTACATACAGAACTAACCATTATTTTTACTAAACATAAATAAAAAAGACTACTAAAAGCATTCAACTTCCTGCAATAGAATTACTAAGATACATGTAATTTACACTGAGCCTCCACATTTCTCTTCCATTACAACCCTTTTTCCACTGAGAAGTGGAAGCTCGAAACTAGATATGACGGTTACAAGTTGACGGCCGGACTTCCCTGTATTTCATGTAGATACATAGGTTAGGTATATTGTGAAATATAGTTAAATAATTCACTGTTCTGATTTGAAAGCCTTGGTCAAGCAGTCACCTTGAATAGAAGATCATGAACAATATTCTCCCACGGCAATGAGATGGACATTAAACAGCACTTGAGGGGCAACATCTCGCCATCCAAGCTTGGAGAAGACGATGCTGCAGCATAAGCCTGCTTTGCTGCCGTTGATGCTACAGATGCTGCTTTGCGTACAATAGTTCCTAAACCAAGACCCTTTTTAGATATCTGAATCGGTGATTGAGGACCTAAATCCACCTTGCTCTGATCTGTGGAGGACGTGCAAAAATTTAACTTGCTTTCAAGTGATTAGAACATGATGGCAAAATTCACTGTACAAATTCAAAATCTGTGCGATTGGAAGCCATAGTAGGTCGCAACTATAAAAGGATGCAGCACAAGTATTTAAAGCACCAAAGTTGTATGAGTGGAGCCACACATGGATTATCAGCATCTTCCATGTTTAATCCGCAAATAAGATGCAGATCAAAAGATGCCCATCTTCTTTTGTCATCTCAGCTACGATGATTATGTTTGTAGATGAACCATTAGGTTATGAACTGAAGCCAATTTTGAGAGACTATATTCCTAAGGAAGATGCTTGGTCCACTAACTAAATATAAATTGAAGTCATAGTGCAACAGGTGGGATCGACTATGTTACCCGAGTGGCTTCTTCTCTAAGTCCAAGGACATGAATGTCCTATTTACAACTAGAGTTTAGCTAAATATAATGGTAACATAAGTCCTCGCTGCTTTTATCCTTGGGGCACCAATAGGATGAAGTATTTGAATATAAGTAGTCAACAACTGAGCTCCTTTGCACCATTATACATGCACATAGTTCTCAATTCAACCAAATAAAAATTATACTGCAACTTTAAATAAGATGGTATTTCATTTGTTGACTCACCCAGGATTCCAGAGACCGCTACTTCAACTTCACCACGCCCTCCTGGACCTTTCATGAATATCCTGTCTGTTCTGCCAGAGGAATGACCAAGAGACAGAAGACTTCCAAACCCGGACCTGCCAGCTGGAAAAAAAACAAATAGATTGATCGAAAGATACTTTTAATATATGTATATAACATGCATATTGTAATATCTGCAATTTACTTCTTTCTATAAACCAATTACTGAAACATGAGAGCTCACATTTATAGTGAGGATCATGTTCAGTAATCAATCATAGACAAGACTAGAACTAGGATATTACCAAATTTTGACAATGTAACACATGTATGTTGAAACTAATATTAACTAATACCTCTTGTCTGTCATTTCAACTGAAACCAGATACAAGGGTGTAAAAAACAGGCTGTGGTACTCTGCAATGCTAGTGACAGCTTAATGGAGAGTAAAGATAGTGCAGAAATCGGGCTCTCGATTGTATCTTCAAAAACTCAGTTGTCAGCCTCTGTATTGTCTAAAATATGCAGCACAGCTCTGTAGGTCTATCTATCCTTAAGCATGCTGTTCTAGCATCTAATGTAATTGAAAACCCCCATGATCGCAAAGAAGTAAGAAGAAAATGACTTTTATGGATTTCACATCTGTAGTTGACTAGGATGCATCCTTCATTATATCTTAACAGAAACAGATGATCAAACAGCATTAACCACTTTTTTTTCCTTTCTTTCTGGAAAGGGTTTAAGGATGTGTTTCTTTTCTATTAAGGTAAGCTTAAATATTGTTATGGTATTCCGGGACCTCCAACAGCCATATAAGTAAGACATGCACATTTTTCTCTCCCTTTTTTCTTGTGTGTGTGTGTGTTGGGGGGGGGGGGAGCTACGCTGTCAAGCAAACCAGAACAAGAAATCTGATTAAAGGAAATGAAGGGTGATAATGTAAAGAGAACAGATAGAAGTACATATAAAAAATCATAGCATTGGGTATCAGCAATCAAAGTAGATTACCATCATATGCCTCTCGAACCATTTGGTAGCTGACAAAACCTGAGAAAAGGGTGATCTGTGGAAAAAAAAGTTAGTTGTCTTGAGGGAGGTAACATTATCCTTGGGAAAACTGTTATTCACATTTTCTAACAAACCACCTTGGAGTTCTTTGTCTTGCCATGACTTGTAACATTCTCAGAAGAAGAAACATCTGAATTAGCTTGCTCTGTTTTTCTTTCATGTGGAAACGCTGCTCCATCATGAGCATTTAGCAACACACAATAACAGTGGTCCGGATCAGTCAAGACCTGTGGATTAAAAATATTAGATAAGGCGAAATATGTATTACAAGTTCAACTACCAAAATACGAGGGTCGAGAACCAATAAAAAATTAGCAAAATTGAGCAGGTCAAGGGATAGACTAATTTACATAAAACATAAAAGGTGACTCCTACAAGCATTTATTCCCTTTGAAAAGTCTTATGCCATTTTCTGGATATTTCAAGAAATAATGACCACTGATGTGATTATTGATGACAAATCATGAAAAGAGACTCCAAATCCTGCAGCAGCAAACTAATTGTGGTAATAGCCAACAACAAATTGACCAATCAATTAAGCAAATTAGAGTAACACAGTGTCAAACACTATATATATATATATATATTAAAGGTAAGGCCTTTATATCCGTCCCACAGATAGCAATTCATATTGCCTTTAAGTTCGTGCTCATTAATACTACATACTACTATGAAATCTCTTGTTACTACAGAAAGAATTAGGGGATTAGCTGGAGTTGCATGTAAAGTATAGATACAGTTACACTACGATTTTATGTAGTAGTGGTTATATGTATTAGAACTAAACATTAAGCATAATTCATACGTAACAGATCCCTAGCATAATTCTTGCATCCTCCTCTGAAAATATACTCCTAAACATGCAACAATTTGTGCGACTTTCTAATTCTAGCAGACATGAAAAGCATATATCAACTTGTTGAGGACTAATGGTCGTTTGGCCACAGAAAACCAATGAAAAGAAAATGACGACAACCAAGTATAAGAAGACCCAGAAGAACATTAAACAACCTTAAGCTAAACAAACTCCGCAGCTAACCTCATTGGAAATCTCTAGACTTTCTGGAATTAAATTTCAAACACTAGAGCAACAAATATGCAGTACAAATACAGATGCATGAAGTAGAATCATTAGTTAGAACCTTACCACTGAATCGAAAGTGGAATCAAAATCATCTACTGCAAAACAGATATCAGGATATGCAGGCGTTGTTTCTACTTCCTGAATGCACATGTAAGGAACAATCAAGAACAAGAGCAATAAACAAATGAGATATACAGCTTGGTATGAGAAATTCTTGCCTTTCTTGAGTCCAAATGAAAATTAATACGACTAGGAGATGCATATACAGTCTTCACAACCTGTTAAACATAACATGTTAATTTTCTCGGTTCTTATGACTTATGAGACAGACATACGAATTTTGATGTACAGAAAATATACAATAACAGACAAGACCCAAAACTAACACAGACCAATTTTTCCTTGAGGCAAAACAATTATCAAAATAGTTGAAGCTCCAAGTGCATTGGAATCTAAACTAAAACTAAACATCTATTGAAGTCAAGAGAAGTGACTACTAATTCTCTTAATAAAACAAATATTATTGGGGAAGATGAAAAGAAAATATAGAGTGAAAAAGGAAGGTTGGCCAGAAGATAATCAAGAAGCAACCCGCTTCTTTAGTTTCTTGATCCATGGAGTAACTAGACAGAGAAATTTTGGCAACGACAGTTTGTTTCTGTCTTAAATTTCAAACCTCATTGTCCATTTGATGACATGATGAAATTAAAAGAAGGTTTAACTCCCAAGCCTTGGCCATATGGCCGTGGTTTCAATATGGTTGATCAACAATCATAAGCAGTAGAATTGAGCCCAGAATTACGACAAAAACTTTTGAGGTGACAAACTGAGCTTTTATCTCATAATTATGGTGGTGTAATTCAAGGGTCAATTCTAGAACGGAGGGCTGTCCATCAGGAAAATTAACACCACGGCAGATAGATCACACTCTGGGATTTAAACCCCTCCTTCAATTTCAACATTCGATGTTGAATTGACATCAGAATTCTCAGTCTAAGTCGTGCATACAAACCCTTATCACCAAGATTTCTTCATTCAATTACTCTATCGTCCTACACCCAATCAGCTGATGAAGGTAATATTAGAAAGCCCACAACGAGAGTATTCCAACCACACCCACATTGCTCTGCATCTTCACCGGAATCAATTGAAATTAGGTAAGAAAACATGCACTCGTTCAATTAACGTGCATGGCAGCGCCAGCGTCAGTCAAGGTCATATTTGCCCCATTTTTAATAGTTCAGGAGGCCAATTGGACCAACAAGACATTCAGTGTCCAGGTGGGAAGCCCCATCCTCTCCAAGACCTCGGGACCACTCCGAGAACCAACTTTTAGGGAAAGCCCTTTCATAAAAATCATATGTTGCACATTTTATAGCAGACATGGATAGCTTGATACCTTATAGATAGGAGACAAAGTTTCGCCCTGCTGATATTGCCGAATGACCTGATGACTATAAAAGAAAAGGGAAATACTAAATTCATTTGAGAATTTAAAGTAAAGAGTAACATTGTCTAGTAAATAAAGATAGAAAATGCATCTTCCGTCACAAGCCATTCTCCCAGGTGCAAGTTTAAGTTGTTCAAGCTGGAAAATGGAACAAAGGCAAAATAGATGCAAGGAACTCTCTTACTTATTAATTTTACCATGAGATGCTTTATTACTCCCACATCTTAGCATGTTTTAACGGTAACAAACATGACAAGCAATAGCCTATATGCACCCTGCACTTGGATTCCTATGCTTCCAAGTGCATTGAAAGTTTAATATCTCTTTTAACATTATATTAATGAGACACCGCCTTTCATTTCCAACAGTTACCACTTACCATTCACAATTAGTCTTTACTAATTATGCAAATGGATTGTCCCAAAGAAAATATCAGGATTTAGTGCAGTCCATTTGTAAATATTCTTAAAATTGGCTATGGGTAGGTATCCTTATATTAGCTTCCAAATTTCATGAATGCTTAGATTAGTATTTAATAATGTACCTCCCACAAGCCAAGACCAATATAATAAAAGCAAATATTGCCAACCACAAAAAGGAGAAATAACAATGAGTTTAAAAAACAACATAAAAGACAAGTCTTATCAAACTTTCTTGAAGGAAACTTCTGTAGACCATGGAAATATAAGAATTTACCTGCAAATTGCTACAGTCACACTAAAGGAGGTATGAGCAATCAAATTCAGATAAAAAGAACGTCTCCAATCTATAATTAATGAATTCCCACCAACTAATTCATCCAGCTGCAAGACAAAAGGAATGAGTTGCATCTAATAGAAAGTAAAAAATATATCAGCATGCCATGCAAAGGTGCATTCTAATAAAGTAGAAGTAGATAAGTGTGTCAAAACTTAATATAGAACAAGCATTTAACTTACTCTCAGATGCATTTAGTAGAACACTGATAATAAGTAAGAAATAAAACATGTGGAAATTTGTGACTGGGGTTCGGTGAAACTTTGTTTATTATACATAGTACGGCACTCAAAAGGAGATCAAGGTCACGCATCAGTAGTTATGCAACTAATGGTAGGTTGGAAATGCCTACATTTGTGAAATCTGATTGCCTAAATGATCATGACAACGCAACATCACAACACTTTTGCAATATCATAATGAAGAACCAAAAGAGAGTAATATGAAATTGCAAGAGATTCTAAAGTTTTTGTTGTCAGACAATGTCATAATTCCAATACAGTGCCATGATGATATGCTTTATAAATCAGGGTTTAGACCCTAAACCCTTATAACATATAATCTTCCATGTTTCCTATAAATGTGTGAATGCCAGAGTAGAATCCACACAAACTAAGTTTTAACAATATGGGAGCCACCTAGTAATTGACTTTTTCATTCATGTAGATGTTACAGTGAATAGTCTATAGAGAGGTTTGATGGATGATATTTTATGGATAACAATGAAGGTTCGGAAGATACTCCTCTAAATCAACAAACAACACAAGAGACAGCATACTTAATTCTCCAAATTATATGAACAAGAGACATGTAATGGTTATTTAATGATCAATGTAATGTATATTATTGTCCAATTACCTCAGGTGCCCACCTGCGTACAAAGTAAGGAGAGTTGTCTTCTGCATTGCCATTTGGTCTTTGTGACTCCAAATTCTACAAGGATAAATGCAATAAGCTCCTCCATTGTTCCATATGATTAACTTAAGATTGCAATTTATAGAGGTAAAAGCTACCATTTTTCTAACAAAGAATATAAGATCATCATCCTCACGTCCCCTGGACTCCCTACTGCGAACAAAATACAAGTCAGTGGTGTTATGCCAGAAGCTAGGGTCCATTTCCAAATCATCTTGTGACTCCTCCTCATCTAATATAGTTTGTCCTATCGACTTTGAGTGCTTCCTAATGATACTCAACAGCTCGTGCCTGCCAATTTTGTATGATTCTCACATTAACATAATGTACAAGAAAAGTGTACTAGAAAATCTCAAATGGAAATACTATGCAATATATCAAGAGGTTTACATTGATAATAACTTGGACACTAATGCATCAGCATCATATATGTAAAATTAAATGCCTGAATAAAACAACTGCATGAAAAATATCAAATAAAGAAACTAACTAGCAACCACCTGTCAAAGCAACAGCCAATCTAACTATGTAATCACCTCAAATTTAAACCCAATGACATAATTTTCAGGCTGAAATTGGCATATGGAAATAAGCAACTAAACACAGAAATTTCCAATCATCTTAGGTTTTTTCTACAATCAATCAACAAAATCAACACACCAATTGATCCAAATGAATTCCGAAAACAAAAATCATCACAATTACAATAGAGTTACTCAAATTAGAATAAAGAATTGAGCCAAAGCCGATCCTCAGAGACAATCTTTGCCCAAATGATCCGAGTAGCCAGATACATTCTTCCAAATTGAACGCCCTAATTCAAACAGCAATTCGAGGCAGAAATAGAACAGTATATGGAATCTCACCGAGGAAGGGTTAGCAATTTATCACCTAGCATCTTCACACCAAGTGGAGAAAGTCTTACTCCAAATCACTATTTTTGACTGTGTTTATATGATTATATCTAGGAAATTTTGAGGCAAAATCAAATTCCACTTGATTTCACTGCATTCCACGTGTAATGCTTCTTCTACAATAATTGCAGTCACCAGTTGCATAGGAAGGAATGCCTGCCCACTAGTCGGCTTTCGATGAAAATAAGGTGGGCTTGACCCAACAAGGTGCTGTGCACGGAACGGCGACGTTGCAGGAAGAAACGCACCGTTATTCAACAAAATCACTCTCAAAGAAAACAAATTAAGATCTTCAAATTGGCCACTAGTACCTATCCTTTATTGTCATTTTAGTAAATTTACCGCACAAAGGGATTTTTTTTTTTTAAACAATTTTGCAGATTTTGCGAATTTCTCCAAGAGTGTGTTTATTAGAAATTTAGAATGGATGTAAAATTGTAATTTTATGAAATTGATTTATTAAAGTTAAATATTCCAATTTAATTTCAAAATTTTAATTGAATATTTAAAAAAAGTTATATTTATATATATTATTTTTCTATATATTTTAAGTTGGGTGTGAAAATGTATATGTAATATTATCTTTTTTATTTTATCAAGTAAAGTTGTTTGATTGTGTGAATCTTCATCACGTGAATTAGAATTGTGAAAGCTTTGGATCGGCCCGGCTCAAGCCCATTAGTTTTTTTCTCAAAATCGGGCTAGGTCATCGGGCCATTAACATACAAGCTGAACGGCGGGCAAACAGGTTTGTATGATAAATCGGGAATCATTTTGAAATCACAACTAAAAGTTTGACATTTTTTAAGTAGAAATCAAAAGTTTTGGCTCATTTCCAAAAATTAATCATGTTGTCGATCATGCATCAAAAACCAAGTATAACACAATGTTTACTCAAATTATTAATTTCCACGAGACTTTTAATATGTTGCAATTACGATGCCACATTTTATTTTATTTTATCACGATTACACTATTTTCAGTTTTTGTATAATTTTATTTTTGAAAAATTGAGAATATTGTAATTGCAAAAAATAAAAATAGTAGTAGTAGATGCAACATTTTACAAGTCCCTTGAAAATTACAATTATAAATAAATATTGTATATTAAATAAAAAGATGGCACATTTGTAATTTAAACACATCACGCGTGATGCTTGGTTAGTGATTACAAATCCGTGAGCAAATTCCACCTTTAGATCCCCTTTTCCTATATAAGTAATTACATACAAAACACAAATCATTATCACCTCTCTCTCTCCTCTCTCTCTCTCCACATTGCCATTAGTATTACTTATTCACTCAAAACACATTCCACTCATCATGGCAGCCTCCAACTTCACCGCCAGCTCCGCCGCGCCGAGGGCGGTCCGGCCGCCCTCCGGCTGCGCCAAGCTCGACGGCGTCGCCATGTGGCTCGTGAACGGCATCACCGGGGCGTTCTTCGCCTCGTTGGAGAGATGTTCCTGCATTAGAATCTCAACATACGAAGATGATGTTGGAGACGAAGCCAATCCTTTGATCTTCGGCGGCGGAGATTGCAGTGGGGATCATGACCGAAGAAGGATTAGGCGAAGGATAGTAGGCAAAGGTAAAAAAGCTAGAGCTTTTCTTGAGGATTGATTCTTGCAAGTAAATTATTAATATTAATCTCCAAATGTAAGATGCATGGAATTCACACTACATCTTCAATTGTTTACTCTCTTTTTTTCTTTTTTTTTGTCAATCCCTTTTTTTCGTGGGTTTTGCTTTGTGAAATTAAGCTATATATGATGTTATAAAATATCGAATATATATATATATATATGTTTGAATATAGATTTATTAAGTTACATGAAATGTATGATTTTCTTTTTTCGCCAAGAGCTCGTTGATAAGAATATTAAAAAAAAAATACCATAACTAAACTTTTATTCCATGACCAAGTAAATTTTTTTTTTGTTTAATCACTAATTAACAAGTATATCATTAAGTAGATAATTTCTTACTAAAAATAACAAGTCGATAAATGTCTGAATCAAATCAGATCTCGTCGCAAATTACTTCATTATGAATTATATATCAACTTAAAATAACCAAATATTCTCATCCCATCATGCTCAATGTATTAATTATAATTATATGCATTTGAGTTCTATAAATATATATACCTCACTTATGCTAGAAAGCCACATAGTAAAGCATCTATAAATTAAACTAGACATTATTATTTAGGACAGCTCAAAAGTGAATAAACATGCTCGATCAGAATCAATTTCATTATTGACTTTTACTTTATAATTTCGAACATCATGTCTCCCAATCTGCCCTCAAATTTATTTTGTCTGAAGAGTAATAAAGTTATAATCAAATATTATACTAAAGTGACTTAGGTCATTAGCACAGATTTTTTAATATTAAGAATTATTAATAATAATATCACTCTCTCTATTGTGCTAGCTTTCATACTAAGGAAAAGCTAAAGAATTATATGGCTGATATAAGAAAAATAAATAATGTATTACAAAATTACATAAGAAAATAAGAAATTATTAATATCATCTTATATATATTATATATATCAAGAATATACGTTTCCTAAGAATTCTACGAGTTGTGAAGTCGGAGTTGCATGTGCGAAACTATGGCCAATAATTGGACATGCATGTGTGGTGTATATGTTCACTTGGACAGAGAGACAAAGACATATGAAATGTATGTAATAATCTTGAATGCATTGACATTGTCATAATCTATGGTTTCACAGTGGTGTCAGAGGAAGTAATTGGAATAAAAGCAACTGGGAGAGGAACTATAGGACAAAACTAATAAATTCATACCAAACGAAAATTCAGAAATAAAATAGTAATAAATTATATTTATGATTGGTAGCCAAAAAATTCGACTGGCAGACCGGGAAGAACGTTGCTGAAGGTGCACCGTTCGTTATTTCATCTGTAATGGCAAGACTTTTATAAGATTTTCTTTTATTATGATGCTAGCTTCTTCTTTTTTTAGATTTACACATACAGTCATCCGAGATAACTTGAACCTCTAATCTATTGAGATAACTTGAACCTCTAATCTATTAGTTGGAGATGAAGCGTCTTACCAACTGAGTCGTACTCCATCGTTATTATAATAGTAGCTTTGAAAAGACAAATTTCCTATATTTACTCTTGTTCGCGGAGAAGTGCTTCTTTATAATGTTGTGCAAAAATGATAAATCTACTCATGATTAGGCAGACAAATTCAATTCATATTTCACAGTGCCCATTTTTATTTCGTTTAGCATTTTAGTTCATTATTTGAAACTAAGATAAATTAAGTGAAATATTATTTGAAACTAAGATAAATTAAGTGAAATTTTGGCCGATTGATAAGTTCATCGAGCAAAATCTCATATTGGTAGATATAAGTATAAACATAGTGATAACAATCTAAAATGTCTTATCAACTGAGTAGCAATTTATTAACTAAAGTTAAAAGTAACCACACCTTATATTTTGCACAGTTACGTTTGCTAATTATTCAAATTTGTAAGTATTTAAACATTTACATTATTATATAGCTGTAACTGCATTTTCTTTGACTAAAAATAATCAAGACTTCCATGCCAACTCAAAATAGGAAGTATCCAGTAGCAACTGTGTGTTGTGTGTGTGAGCAACGCATTCATATACTCAGCCTTCAACCACTAGATTACATTGCAAGAGCAAACTAAATTATTGGGGAACAGATAAATATGGCAGCAACAGTTGCAGAATCCATAACAAAAGGTTGCTGTTGCAATAATGCAGCTGATTAGTTAAGGGAAACTCATCATAAAATCTATAAATAAATGTTCATATCTAGGGAATAACAATAAGTGGTCATCGAATATTCTATACAAATTCATGTCCACTAACAGTATAAGACACTTCAAATTGTAAACAGATTCTACACTGTAAATATAATAGACGAATAACTATGAATTTTACTGTTTGCTTACCACATAACTTTCTACCATCTGCTTCTGGATATCTAGCTTTTCACCATGGAGACAACAACTTGTTATAGAATTGCTTTCTCTCACAGGCAATATGGAAAACAAGAAGTTTCTCGACTTCTTGAGAATCTGAGACCGCATATGCAGAGACGTTGGAGGAGATAAGACGTTTGAGATGATGGACGGAGGAATTATACATAGTGTGCTTCCCTATGAGCGTTATGAAATCAAGAACGCGGTCACATTAAGCAGGCACCAATGCCCTACTGTTGCCTAGGATATGTAGAAACAGCGAGAGACAAATGGTGAGAATAATGGTGGATTTGGCCCCAACGTATCTCACAACTTCATATCCTCTCTCCACAACCTCGTCATGAACCACGTTCACACTTTTTTTCAAGCCCTCAGATACTTTCCACAAGAAAAACTCAATGACAGATCGAACTGTCTCAAATGTCACTCTCCCAGTGACATCAAGCACAAACTTCCTATTGCTCGGTACAGCCAGTGTTGATGAAACGCTACTGACCCATCCATTACTCTGAAGATCAACAGAGCCATTCCCATCTCTTCTCGGACGAGTCTCTGCTTCAAATCCCATCTTGTTCCCGAAGCTTGAAGCTTCACTCGGATCAGTAATTGAATAAGAGCCACTCAATCCCTTCTTAGGAGAAGCTGTCAGCACTTGGTGAGAGGTCTTTACAAGAGTTTCGACAGCCCCATTACAGAGAGAAACTAAGAACTCAGTCATCTTAGTATGATGCTTAGGATTAGTCAAGCCCGAGAACATCTCATCATAGACATTGACATCCATAGTTTTGTCGAGGTAAATTGTAACAGCAGTGCTAACGAAAGTCTTGATGCAATCAGCAACCAATACTCTACATTTATCATCTGCCACTGCACTTAACCACGTAGGCAACGATGAGGAACTCGACTTCTCATGGAGCACGCCCGAGTGGCCATTCTCACTATTAGCATAGAATCCCAACACCAAATTCCTAGCAAAGCTACCAATAACAACCGAGACAAATCCTGTACCAGCATCCGACATCACCTTATCGATAAGCCTATCAGAAAAGCTCGAATTGCCATCTTCTTCAATGTTACTCCCACTATTCTCTACCTTATAACCCCTGAAAACACCTACTGTCATTGACTGGCAAAGACGAGCTACTGACTCAGAAAACTCTGCAGAGCGAGCAATCTTCGACAACTGCTTCAAACTATTAGGAATTTCGTCCGAATTAGACTCCAAAAACTCCTTTAAATCCCTAGTCACCACTGTCATCATCTCCGCGGAATCAGAAACCATTTCAGCCATTGAAACTAGGGATCCTAACAACTTCAAGATTCTTTTCCTCTTTCTAGCTACAGACGGCATGTGATACACCCTATACACACCGTAGCTCGAAACTCCAATCAATCCCATCACAATCAACCATTTCTTCTTCCTTCTAGTGAAATCAAAACCCCTTTTCACCAATTCACTATCCATAGAGCTTGAAACGAATAAAAACACCAGAACTAAAAACACCTAAATTGAAGAACTCGAAACAAACTAGATATGAATATGAAAGAAAGCGGTGAACCCCAGAGCTCAACGAAATTCAAACCCCGGGGTCCAAAAAGAAAGAAACCGAGCTCTCCGCCTCAATCGAAAAATTAGGATAAAAATTGCATATACCAAGAACCCTCCTCCTCGGTACTCGCTAAACTCTGATTGGTCTAATAATTACTCAGAGAAACCCCCCCACCCCCCAAAAAAATTGCAACTGGACAGTATATGGCCCTTTATTCACTCGTAATCGATATCTCGACGCTATGTATTAACCGAATACAAGAGAAAATGGGATGGGTTTTGATCATACGCACCTGGGAGGATGAGTCGTCGAAGAGAGAGAGAGAGAGAGAGATTGTGCTAAGTCAAAATTGTGGTGCATAAAAAATAGGGAGGGAGGAAAGAGAGGGAAAATGAATGGAAAAAAAGGGGCGGAACTTTAATTCTAGGGATTCAGATTGAGAGATTGGCTCATATTTGTGGCTGTTTGCAGAAAGGAAGTAATTGGTGACATTATCAATATGAATATCCATTCGCTTCGAATCTTGGACGGTTGATGCATTTGTCACGTGCTTCTGCGATCAGGATCACGTGATCATTTATTCATTTTTTTCATCTAAATATATTGGTTGTTCTAATTTTCTAGTATAGAATGTGGTTCTCTCTCTATATATATATATATGTGTGTGTGTGTGTGTGTGTGTTTTATCCTTTAATTCATTGTAATTTTTTTGAAAGATTGTAGGTCATTTGTTTACAAAATTCATACTTTAGCTCCACGAAAAAAATTAGAGCAAGTAAATTTGAATGTTTCTTTGTTTACTTTCATTTTTAATATTAAGATAGAACCATATATTTAAGTTGAAGCATGTATTCTTTTCAAATTTTAACAATAATATTTTGTGATGTGAATTATTTTGTTTATTTCTTTAAAAATATATACTTAATTGCGCTATTTCGTGAAAACATGTATTTTGTGTTAGGATTTTGCAATATTATATAAGTAAATAAATATTAATTATTGCAATGTTCGTGAAGACTTCTTACAAGTCATTTGAAAAGTACGCTAATCATTTGAAAAGTACGCTATCAGTGGTTGTTAATTTTCATGAAAAATTAAGATATTAATCTAATTATGGTCAAAGACATGTTTAAATTTGTAAGCCTCTAAAGTTAAACTACACCTTTGTATTCCATGTAAGGTCACTTTTGAATTAAATGTATATTAATTAATTTGTGCGGCTTCGTTTACTTTAAACACAACTATTCTTCCACACAGAATAGGACTAACAACTATAGGACAAAATCAAAGCTATAATTTCTCTAATATATGGTGGCTCTTTCAAAGAGAGCATGCAGTTGGAAGAATATTACAACCAACCACAACCTATAGCATTAACTTGGTGGTTGTTGTGAAGAAAAATTTCACATCTATTTACCACAGACCAAACTCATTCAAACATTTATGTTTTTTGTATTTTCCTGTCATATGTACATCCAAACAGCTGTAGTTTGAAATCTTACATTTGAATCTATAGTTGTCTAATAACAAATTCAAAAGGCTAAGCCAAAAGCTGTTGGCTTCAGCTTTTCAAGAAATCAAATAACACATAAACAAGAAAAAGTCGTTCCTGCTCACTGTTTTTAGTGAACATAGTAAACCTATGAGATCATCGAATATTTACCTCCGCTGTGATCTCATCATGTGCAGCTAACTTCAGCAGCTTGGGTTCGAGGATGGTCTTACCAGTAAATCATGCACAACCAAGCACGATCAAGTGACTCGTGACTCCTTCAATCTGGAAAACCAATATACGAGTGATCTGTGCAAGGATTGAGAAAGGCTGGCACAAGTTCCACTCACGTCCCCCAAGAGATGATCTCTAGAGCGATCTCCCCTGGCAGATCGACTCATGGAGTTTTGGTTGTTTTATTCCTTTCAGTTGAGGTTGTTTTGTATTTATAGGGTAGAGCGGAGTCTAAATCGTCCTCCAAATCACTAAATGATATATCATCTTCGTTCAAACTAAGTGAGGTGCCGGTATACCCAATTAAGTCCGAGTCATCCTTAAGCCAGTCATCGTCATCATCATCATCATCAACAACAACCACAACTGGCACAGGAATTTCAACGGAAGAACCCGCAACAATCTCCTTATCCATAAGTTTGGGTGGTGGATCTTCCTTGATAACAGACTTGTCAACAAACTCAATTTCATTAAGTACGTGCTTCTCAATCTCATGCTCAGCGGTTATTTGATGTGTTGAAGATTCAGAAACTGATCTCCAGTCTGACTCATTTCCATACTGAACATCATCATAATAAGTGCAGACAATACTTTCACGGGGTGAATCTGTGCTACCTTTGGATTGGAAACTACTTATTCCTGACCAATAGGAGTCCCCTTTAGTTTGCTTTTGTAGCTCGTGCATCCACATGGCCCTTGCTTGCACAAGCTGCAAATGAATAAAACAAATTAGGCAAACTAATTGCATTTAATTAATTCATTTATATAGCACATTTTTTGCTTTATCTGCAATAATATGAAGCCAGCCGTAGAACTCTACACTCTTCACCAACAAACCAACTTTGACTTCCATAAATAATGGGACTTGTAAGAGGAATAGAAAAGAGAAAGTGAAAATGTGTGACAAGTAAGCTATCTGCTTCAACTGGGTGCCAGCAGTACATTAAGAAGGCAAGAAGGGCTTTGAACTTTGACATGACAAGAGAACAATAGAAGAATTACATATATATCATTTAAGTAAAATTCTCATTCTCCGTATCACTTCCATAAAGATAGTGAAGATATGATGCCATGCTCACTCTCTAGTAAATCTCGAAGCCAATTTTTAATCCAGTAATGTTTTGTGCTTATGTAATAATACTAACATCAAAGTTCTAACAATTGAATCACTTAGCCAACAAAAGCATCAATTTTTTTTTAAATAACAACATCCAAGTTACTGAATGGTACATAAGTATACTTGGGTTTGTGTGTGTGTGTGTGTGAGAGGGGGGTGGGGTGGGGTGGGGGGGAGGGGGTTAGAGGTGTGCCTAGTTCCTATTTATACTACAAGCATTCTATTGCTTATCCCAAAAAAGATAACCATGGAATCCCAACTAAATGAAACATAGAACTACTATCTAAACGGTCTGCAGGTTCAAGTCATTGAGTTGAAAATTTGGGTCAAAACATCTTGCAATTTTGTCGAAAGAACCAAAGTACTGATATCTGGATATCTGAATCTCTTTGTACATTAACAACAACCAACCTGTGGTGAAGACAGCAGGTTACCATCATGTTTATTCAACCTTGAGTGTAGAAGAACGAAGTAGACCATCCAAAAGTAGCCCACACCCATATGGACTGGACAAAGTTCAAATCTGAGAGCTGCTAATCTTGGTGCTAAATGTTCAACAACCAATACATGCTTGTACTGGGCCTCGGATATATCAAAATCTGTAAAAGACGAAAAAAGATATGATAATTAGATTAGAAAGGCCATCAACATATAGATTTTCGGATATTTTAACATTTAGGATCATATTATGCACATTATAATAGCTGTATGTGCATGCATTGACTAAACATAATCAAGACTTCCCTTCCAACTCAAAATAGGAACTAACCAGTAGCAACCAATGAATGATACACATCACGTATCCATGTGTGTAAGCATTCATAAAATCAGCCTTTAACCACTATTCTTTTCAGGGACACGCTCATCAGTAGATTATGTTGCAGAGAATAAATACGGCCCTTGTACACTTTATTACTGAGAAACAGATAAAAGGTGCCAACATTTGAACAAAGGCAGTTTCATTTTATGAGTGAACTAGCAAAAGACTCAAAAACTTCTGAAATGAGTTCTCTGCTTATATTGCAAAAATGAACACAATCAAAAATTACATTATAATTAATATATCAAGGAAAAGATTTTTTTTGTAAAGGAAAGTTGAAGGTAAAGTTGCCCAGAGGTCCAGAATAGGGACAACAAATTGAATATCTTGGAACAAGAAAGTGCCGAAATATAATTTTATAAAATTTTCGGAGTGAAAAAGGAAAGCCTATTTTAAAGGAGAAAGTCTACTTGCTATTATGTAGAATGCGAATCGTTTTGTCAAATCATTTATACAAATTATAATGGACTTCTTCTCTCTAGAGAGAAATGAAGACCAGCCTAGCCCTCTACCAAAATTCAGAGTTTCTGCATATAAATGGTTCAGTTTTATACTAACATGCAAATGATCAGCAAACCAACAGCCAGATTGGCTTCAAACACAATCAAGAAAGGGCTCTAATATATTCACCTTAGCTAGGATGATAGGAAACAGCTCTGTCAGAAATACGTGGTCTGCAGATAGACGCTAAACTTTTACTCAAGAAAGATAGATATCCATACTTAAGTCAGCTAGATAAATCAACTTACTACTCTATACTATAGGTGTCAATCCCTGAGGGAACCACGAATTATCAAAATCTTCTATTTATTGACTGATGCATCATCCCTGGTTCAATTCAGTGCTACAAGGTAAACTCAATATACTGAGCTTGCTCCATATTTGTCTGTGTCATGTGCATTCTCTTCTAAAAGATCAAACCTATTTCCAAAGATAAACTCCAAAAGCTATATGATAATTTCTAAGCATTGCAAAAAGACCATGTCCCCCAGATAAACATATAGGCAAGCTTGCCCAAGCTAAATATCCTCCGTCTGGATTAAATGAACAAGAATAATTCTTGGCTTGATTATCTGCAGGGAAATAAAGGACATTGTCTTCCAAATGTTTCAAACTGATTACTAACAACACCTTAAAATAGTTCACCAGATTATACAGCATATACAGGTAGTCCAACTTTCTCATTCTATCAATCCACAATCAATTCAATTCAACACGAAGTCATATAAGTAAAGCCAGAAACATAGTCAGAGCAAACAATGACGAAAGATCAAACTGAAATGGATTAAATTTGACTATTGATCAGGATAATGAAGCCCACAAAACTAAGTTTCTTTACCATCAAATTCATCTTCCTCTATTGGGAAATCCAACCAGGTTTCTGGATGATGCGCGATGTTCCTCGCAAAACCCAACACTTCCTCAGTAACCCCTACTGCATCCTCTAAAGTATATGCATCGTCATCCTTCGATGGAGAAACTTCTGCAGATTCCCTTAATTCACCAGACTCTCTCTCATCATACTCCGACAATTCTTCTTCATGTTCCTCCTCATCGTCAGCATTGACCGAACCTGCCGGATCAGATTTCGATTGTGTGCTCGATCTATTAATCAACGGTGGCGGAGGGGGAGGGGGAGGGGGAGGCGGAGGAGCGAGAAAAGAAGCAACGCCCCAAAATTGACGCGTGAGACTTTCTCGAATTTCCGATAAATCTTCTTTTACTCCACGGCGATCGTAATCGCCGTCAAAATCTTCGTCGACGCCGTGATTGTCACTGGCGCCGCCATCACTATCCGGTCGGCGATCTTCGGTGGAGAAGGCGGAGTCACGAGGCTGATCCTCCCGGAGCACGGTGTCGATCGCAGTGGGTCGTGGAACGGAGTCGTCTACGGGCTTATTGACCTCCTCCACCGCCGCCGCCGCCGCCGTTGCATCTTCTTCCTCGTCGTCGAGGCGGAGACTGTCGGCGATGGAGCGAGCCAACCAAGACATGTTCCTACGACGTCGTTTTTCGTGATTGAGATATCGACCTTGATTTTCAAATTGGTTGCTTTTTCTCGCACAAGGTGAAAGAATGATTGATAATTATTTTGTCTTTCCCCGCTTTACGCTGCTGACGTGGACCTTAATATTTTGATAATATGTTTTATTTTTTAAAAAATAAATCGGCAAAACACATCCACCGGTCCTTCTATTTTTAGTTTTTGATTCATTAGTTTCTTTTATAACTTTTTTGTTTCTATAATTTTCATAAATTTACCATTCTATCACGATTTTTATTAAAATCGTGACAGAAATAAAAATAAGTACAATTTCTCTCTTTTTTCTCATAAACCTACACAATTTATACTTTATCCAAAACCTAACCTAACATAGAATATTTATCATGTATTAATAGAATGATAACATCTGTCAAAAGAAATATCAAAAACGAAAGTTGTGACCTTCATTGACCAACCAACCAACTAACATGAAACCAAATCTAATATTTTACTTTTCTTTTTTCAATTTTTTCTTATCTTCTAAACTAGATCAGTTGGAGAAAACTTAATCAACATCCAATTTTTATTTTCTTGATTAATATATATCCTTGTTACTTGTGAGGCCCACCTTTCAGTGAGTGGCATATCCATTAGGTGCACTTGCAATTCATAAATATTGATCAACATATGTGGATAAATTTACTCATTTCATCTTCTCCTTAGTCCTTAGTATTATATTGTTCTAAAATCTATTGAATTGAAAATTCAAACACTTCCCTAGTTGCTTATATTTCTTATTTTATTATATACGAAATGTATCAATACAAATATAGTGTACATTGGTATAGTGAGGTATCAAATTAGACATCATTTACTGAATTACAATCACAGAATTCTGTCAGTGTCATTATTACTCTATAGTCCTTCAAAACAAGTGAATCAAATCTGCAGAAATTTCAGAATTGATTGAAGAAACTTCACCAATTATTGCATCGAGTGCAACCTCATCTTTCAACACAGATGTGTGTGAAACACCACTAATCTCGATCACCTTAACCGACTGATTATTCACCCCACCCCATGCACTCTGTAGGGCAAGCAAGCTGACCCTGTTCACGGTGCCGTCGCCGTCGCCATAAGCCACCTCCGGCCGTTCATCCCACCCGCCCTCCCCGTAAAACAATGTCTCTGCCGTTTGCACCCCACTCCCCACTACGCACGTGATGGGGACCCCAGGTGGCGGGGGCAGCCTTTCCACTAGAGGCAAAATACGTGTTTCATAAGGGCGGACCCCTTCTGGGAACCCGATATCTATTAGGAAACGCACCATGTCAGCACTCGAATACGAGGCATTGGGCGTGACCACGATCGGCTGGGCCCCATCAAACACCGCAGGCGAGGGCATTAACCACAAGTTGCTAGAAGAGCTCCTCTGCTCCTCCCTGACTAGTAAGGGGTCCACCAAGGGCACGCCCAACGTGGTCCCCGACGCAAAAGTGAGCATTTCTTCGACCGTCCCACCCCATGGAGCGGACAGGGCAATAAAGTGTTTAACACGGTGGCGCCAGGACTCCGTGGCCCGGTCAAGGAGGTGGAGGGCAAAGAGGCCGCCTAAGCTATGTGAGACGAGGATCACTGGCTTCCCTCCGTTGGAATCGCTCGCTGATTCGATTAGAGCTTTGAGGTCGTCGAGGAATTCAGAGGCGACGCCACAAGGGTGGCCTTCGGCGGCCAATCCATAGCGAAAATCATAGGGTGCGCCGAAGAGGTTTTGGCCGGAAACATAGCCTATTTCTTCCAATGATCTCACTAGGGGTTCCATGTATGATGTTATGTGTCTGAAAATTGGAACATGTACACAATTAATGCAGTAGTGTTTCACATAATCAGAGAATACAATTAATATTAATCCATTTTGAAGTATGAATTAGTTTATTTTGTAGGATTCATAATAAGTGTATATAATTTGAAACACACAAACTTGTAAATATTTTGAGATAAATATCCAATTAGTGGACTATATAGATGTTAATTCAAGAAGTCGGTTAGCAAACCATCTCATTTGGATGCCTGTGAAAATACAACCCAATACACGTATATACAAAATTAGCTGTTTTGGTTGCTACCTTAGTCTAGATTTTTGCTAGGTATGATCGATCTAGAGCAAATTTAATTTCAGGTGAAAAATCAAATAAATTAAAAGTTTGTGTATTTGAATTTTTTATAAAATAGAGCGGTTGTTGCGTAAAATCAGAAAACATTCAAAGTTCGTGTGTTTACATGCTATTATTCAACGATAGTACAATATTGTCGATAAACTTAGGTAATTGCCCTACTCGTTATTCTTTATCTCACAATATTAATGAAGTACTTGACTTGAGCATCAAAAACCCTATTCGTTTAAGTCTAGCTCCCTACTAGATTAATTGATACAATATCACATTTCGATGCATCCCACAATCCAAAAAGATTCTCAAATTTCAAAATCCCCAAACCAAGATTCCATATCCATGTCAATGAGAAGCTTACTTGAGATTGGGATCAAGATAGAGAAGGCTGTCAGTAGAGCCAAAAGAGGGGACTCTAGTCTCAACACCAGGGGCATTATGGTAATCATCAACATCAGGATCATAATAAATCTTCATCCTCTCACTGAAGCATTTGGTGAAGGGTCGGAGCAGCACAGTCGGGTCGAACCAGATCCTGAACCACCCATCCGGGTCCTTGTTCAACGGATACCACCGGTTGCACACCAGGCTTGACGGCTTGTACGCTGACGTCAGCCGGGCTTCGAGCTGGTTCCCGCCGGCTCCGGGTATTAACACCACCGGGTGCAGCGGTGATGCTTTGCAGCAGGTGTATAACACCATGGCCAATGAAAAAACTGCAATTTTTGAGTGTGAATTGTGGGAGTTCATGGTTTTTGTCTGTGGATAGTGAGCATGAATGAGTTGCAAAGATTATGGGTTTTTTATGTGTTTGGATTTGTGGTGGGGAAATCTTCACGTTTTCATGGTTGGAGACAAACTTCCACCATTAGTTTTGCTTTTTATTAGTCCTTCAATTTTATTACTATTATCTAGATAAAACGAATAAATCAGATATTGAATCTAAACAGAGAATAAAATCAAATAAAGAATACTAAATTAAGTAAAATAGATTAACAAACAAAAATATTCTAGGAATTCGATTTGATCAACTGCTCAATTCATTCAATTTTTCAATTCAACATTTAATTATCAACTCAAGTTTTGTTAGAACGATCACTTTAAATAGTTTAAACCTCTCTCGAAGTATTCAAACCGTAGATTACAACCTAGAATCAACGTCTCCGTCTAATTACTAAATTGTTTCCTAGCAATTTTTAAGATCTCAAGTCCTTATACTTAAGATATAGAATAAATTCGTCATTTTAATATTTGATGTTTTTTTTAAAAAATATATCGATTTTTGAAAAAAAATTAATTTAATAAGTATTAGACTTCTATGACAATGAGGTCGACTTCTTTCAGATCTAATATAGGATTAAAAAAAACGTTTGTTGGCTATTTTCAATGTAGAATTTCGCATTCCAAGTCATTTTTTAGATTGTCAAATTATGTTGGATTTGAAAACAAACGTCCAAACATTTTTGACAAATGAATTAAAGGAACATGTTATAATGATGAATTTTATAATAGATTATTTCTTGAGTTGAACATGGGACCGGACTTCAAATTTATTCAACAACTTTAAATGTTTACAAAAGTCTACATATATAGAGAATTTCATGAATATCAAATTTCAAAATTTAATGAGCAAGCAACATATCGACGACGTGGGTCATCGTAGGCCTTGCATCTCTATTGTCTTGTGCACATTGCAATGCCACTCTCACCAGATTCTTCAATCTATCCACAAGTTCATTATCACATTCACCTAATTCCACAATTTGGTCAATCCAGCTCGAAACCGACGACGAAGTCGCTTCGCCTATCTCCCCGCTATCAAAATTAATCTCTTTAGGGCCCTTTCCTGTGACCATTTCAAGCACAACAATCCCATAGCTATAGACATCAACCTTAGCAGTTATGGGTAAATTATACACCCATTCAGGCGCCATGTAGCCTCTCGTGCCACGTATCATCGACATATTCAAATGCTCAACTTCACTTCTCTTCATTTGTTTAGACAAACCAAAATCCGCCAGCTTTGGCTTGTAATTCTCATCAAGAAGTATATTATGAGGCTTCACGTCACAATGCAGAACCCACTCCAAGCACTCTTCATGCAAGTATGCCAACCCTTTCGCAGTTCCTAGGGCGATTTCAAACTTTTTTGGCCAATCAAGTTTGTTTGAGCTTAGATTTTCCGCTAAAGATCCATTCCCCAAATACTCATAAACGAGTAATCTATGCCTCCCTTGTGCGCAATAGCCCCAACGCTCGATCAAATTAGCATGGTTTAACCTCCCTATTAGGCTTACTTCAGCAAGAAACTCTTCTTCTCCTCCTTGGCTAGCTTCATTCAAGCGCTTGATTGCTGCTACTCTGTTATCCGGCAATACACCTTTATAGACTACACCACTCCCTCCTCTGCCAATCTCTTCACTGAAATTGCGCGACGCCTTCTTGAGGTCCGCATATGTGAACCTCGTGAACCCTGTGGCAACCTGGAAGAAACCTTGCTCGCGTATCTTCTTACCACTTGCGCGCGTTTTGTACAAGAATACCAGCACGCATACAAACTCAACCGCACCAAGCGCGCCCACGCACCAAGCCAAGGACCTCAACCAACCGTATTTGTTCTCCCTCTTGTATCCTCTTTCCATTTCCACCACGGAATTCTTGCAGTCGAGTTGGAGTTGGACGGGCCTGGCCTCATCCGATGCTGGTGCCAGATGCTTTGGCAATCTTAAGTACATCGGGTCATTGAATCCTGTTGATTGATATCCGTTAGATAAGAGAGTTTTGGGGAAGCAGTTGTAGAAACCGGAGCCCCATTCGAACTTGTATTGAAATCCTCTACAATCGCAGTAACTCAAGCAGAGGTTCTCGCACTCTTCCAAGGTCTTGTTCTGGAAGAATCCAATGTCGTAACCATAAAACTCCGTATGGCTAATGCGCAAGAACACCTCATCACTCTCCTTCTTACACGGGATTCGATCAAAATCCGGCACGCATCCCTCCGACCAGTCACTGCTATTCTTAGCCTTGTGCCGTGGTAAGCAAGCGCAGCGTCGCCCCAAGCCGGCCCAACTGTAAGTGCACAAACTATTAGCACCACAAATGCCGTGAGTATTGCAAGGCGGCATCTCTAGTTGCCAGGTCACATTCCACCCGTTTCCCGGCGTGTTTAACGTGTAAACTCGAATGACGCCATCAACGTCCAGCGTCATTCTTCTCTGAGGCCCGATGCCAAAATCCGATGTCTTGAACGTAAAATCATCCGATGAAGAAAATCTACCGTAGAGATCGAGCATTGCGATCTTGCTGGTGTTGTAGGAGGACCGCCCCGCGCCCCGGCTGTTTTTCCACGGCGCTGGCCAGAAGACGCTCGTGAGCTCGGACCGGGAGAAGAGGAGACGGAGAACGTTGTCGTCGTCGAAGTAGAGCTTGTAGAAGCCGGAGGAGTGATTCGTCGGGCTTCTCGACGAGATCAGCTTCGTATTCGCGGTGAGTGGCTGCCCAGGAAGAAGCGTGTTTGTTGGAGAACCGAAGCTTCGCCATATCACATGAGCAGAGTTTTGTTCATTGTGAAGAACGAGATCGCCGTTGTCGCGGAGATGCAGCACCACCGTGGCAGATGCCGCGGTTTTGGTGTCGCTGGCCCAGACAGGGAGGAGTCCGGCGTCTCGGATTACGAGGTTGCCGGAATGCAAGAGGGATAGTTTCGTGTCTTTGCCGTTCACCGGTTGGTCGCGGTTCGCCATCCAAACGACGGTGTGATTTCCGTTGGCCTGGGCGCGAGTGAACCAGATGGAGAAACAGTAAGCGTTGTCGCCGACGGGGTAAAAACCGGCGGTGAAAATGCGGGTTGGTGATGAGACCAAGACATCTCCGGGAGAAGAGAGGGAGGAGCCTTGATTTAAGGTTGTATAGGTTTTGAAAGGGGACGAAAGTGGTAAGAATATAGGGATGGAAGTTACAAGTAAGATAACTAGTTTGGGAAAGTTAACTGCCATTTCTGAGAGTGTCGGTTAGGATGCAAGAGCTCTTACTGAGTTAAAGTATCTATTTATAGGTGAAACACGGCCGTGGAATTCACGTTAGGACTATATTTATTATATTACTTTATAAAATCAATGAATTTATTAATTAAGTATGTTAGTGCTCTTATGTTATTTTTTATGAAAAGTCAGTGCTCTTATAATTGATCATGTCAATACTATTTTCCTAACACAAAAATTTACAACATGGTTTGAACCTTGACTTAGAAACGTCTTCGTCGTTGCTATATCACTTTCAAGTGTTGAACATAAATGTTGTGTTAATTAGTAAATGTTGCTACATTGCTGCCTTACCATGAATGATGAACTCATGAGTTATAATTGTTAGTATTCCACACATGCGATGCACGGATCCATAATTTTTATATGTATTATCCAAACAGTTTATATGTGTAAGTGAGTAAATCTCAAGAAACGCATATTTATATAGTAGGCCTGGCAATTGTGTGGGTTGGATCGTTATTAGGTCGATCTGGTAACGATCATATCCGATAAAGTCAAACTCGAACACGATCATTTAAGAATTTAGTTGCTCATTGAATATTTTTTAGTGAATATTTAGTTGTGAATTGTTATAAAATAAAGTTAATTTATATTCTTATATTATCATTATTTATAACCGAGCATAGATTAGGTTGTGAGTTATAGTAAAATATTACTAGTTCAAAATTTAGTGTTTTTTTGTTGTAAATTATAGTAAAAAAAATATTAATTTATAACTAAGAGTATTTGGAGTTGTAAATTATAGTAAAAAAAATACTAATTCTCAACTAAAAATACTCACAGTTGCGTGAATTAGAGGCAAAAACTTATAATTCACATATGAGAATATTATAATTGCGAATTATAGCGAAAAATAACTAATTCACTATGAGTTGTGAGATACGTGATAAAAATAATAACTGTAGATATTTAGATAGATTTTTCTTTTGCAATCTGATTTTGGCTATTTTTATCTTGCATTCTAGAAATTATGTCAACCAGTCATATATGCATGATTGTGATACTGATCAGTTTTAATTAAGGTTATTTATAATAAAATAGTACTCCTTCCGGTCCTTAAAATATTGTCTATTTTGTCATTAGTCCATCTTCTAGAATATTGCTCATTTCATTTTTGGTAATTAACCCACTACTTCTTCTTAATTTCCTTCTCACTTTATTAACTTATTGACATAAAAATCAAGTATGACACACACACTTATTTAACATTTATAATTAAATATAATGCATCTACAGTAAATATAGATATTTATCATTCATCTATACACTTACCTAATATTTATTAAAACTCGTATAAAAAATGGATAATATTTTAAGGGACCGAAAATGTATTGAATAAACGAAGTTGGCATAGAAAATCTTATCCGAACTATATGGACTAAACTACTAGGCCACCCTAACACATACGGCATGCTTTGAACCTTTCGATACGGCGGTCCGATATATGGTTAGGCATATGCGTCAGGCATATTGACCGGACAAGACGTATTGGTAGAAATGTCTTCGTTGCCAAACAAAAACAGCACATCAATGCAGCAAATATTAAGATGGCTCGCTCTAATTAATTTGACATTTTATGCAATAAGATTGTCAAGAATAGCATTTTGAAGAAATAAATAAGAAGTGCCCATTATAATGAAATACAATTAATAAATTAACTATTTACTATTTACTATGATTCATTGTTTTAAAGAAATTAAAGTGAGCTAATTAGAAACTTAATATATTTATAACTAATTTAAATTTGAAATTATTCAAAGTTCTAGTATAATTTTAAGTTTTCGAGTTAGCTTACTTAAAGACGTTGGTCCTGAGCTAATGAATGAATTAGTGTCAAGTTTAATTCGACTCATTTATATTAACAAGCATCACTAGACGAGTTTTTAGTTGAACTGACATCCGAATAGCTCGATTCAATATACAATCACATAATATGTAATTTGTAGCAATAATATATAAACAAATTTAAAAATAGATTTCATTCTTCCAATCTCTCAGTCTATCGCAAATTCGCTCATTCTAAATTTTTGCACGAATTTGAATTTGAGATTAATTATCTATTTGACAATTAAACTCGAATTCGGTTGAAGTTTTTGAAGCTAATTGTTTGAGCTGTCCTCTTATTTTATCAATTTTGTTTTGGATGCCCGACAATCGAGTAGTTAATCAATTAAAGCTTCATAATGATTCGAGTTGCAATTCTAAAATTCTGACGACAAAATTGATAGCACGTGTCTACAAATCGAAAAGTTTGGATGTTATGTGCAAAACAAATGCTAGGGCAACTAATAATCTAAGATTCTATTGTTAGTTGGACAGGAGAATAGACTCCATGCCTCCCAAATGAGTTTTGGGAAAGCAATTGTAGAAACCAGCGCCCAAATCGAACTTGTATTGGAGTAACTCAACCAATTGTAGAACCGGTTGGTCACTGTTCGCCATCCAAACGACGGTGTGACTTCCGGCGGTGAAAATTGGGGTTGCGATGAGACCAAGACTTCTGTGGGAGAAGAGAGAGAGAGCCTTGGTTTAAGGTTGTATAGGTTTTTTTAGATAACTATTGTATTTATTCTACATGTCAAATATATACGCCCGATGCATTTTAATTGAAAAATAAAATAAAATATATTGTTAGATTCACATGAGAATCAATTCCTCGTTCCATGGTACAATAATTAAACTATTGTAACATTTTTTTTTATACGAGAGTACTTTATATAGGAAATGTGTAAGGTTTTTTTTTTTTTTTTTTAAAAAAAAAAAAAATTAAACACATCCACGTCAAAGGCTATTTTAGTCCAATCATATTAATTTGGGTATAAAATTCATGTATTTATAAAAAATGGGCATTTTCCTTTTTAACTTAAAAAAGTGGGAATTTTTACCTATTAACACAAATTAATTTGGGGATAAAAAATGATAAGATTAGTAACTTTATAAACTTATTAATATTTTTTAAAATGGGATAATTGTCATTTAAATCATAACTTTTCATTGACTTTTGGTCAATCCAATAACTTTTGAAATTGGAACATAAAATCATAACTTTTGACATTTTCTCAATTATCGCATATATCAAAATTCCAGTGAAATTGGTGGTGATGTGTCAGTCGAAATTTCCGACGTGGACAAAACGTTCGTTCTTCAAAATGATGTCGTTGAGATAATTGTTATTTAAATAATAACTTTTCGTTGAATTCCGGCCGACACGTCACCACAAATTTCACTGAAATTTTGATATGTGGGATAATTGAGAAAACGTCAAAAGTTATAATTTTATATTCCAGTTTCAAAAGTTATGGGATTGCCCAAAAGTAAATAAAAAGTTATTATTTAAATGACATCCTTTTTAAAATAAAGGATTATAGTAAGGGAAATGGAGACTATATAGAATTATCGTTTTTGTTTCGATTGGTATAAGGGGATTTGAACTTCAAATTAACTGGGCCCAGTTATTAATTGGGTTGGTTGTTGAAAATTGGGCTAGTTAATTGGGCCTAATATCTGCAACTTATCCTGAAAAAACTACATTTAATATTATGATATATAATTAATTATAATTTTAATACTTAGTAAGAAATAATAATTAGGATTGGTTATATTTTATACATTTAAATGCGGAAGCAACTCAAAAGCAGTCTTCATAATATGGTTGGTGTTACTATTAGTCTAGAAATTTATATGTACTTAAATTTAAAAAGTAAATGATAAAATAATTCATTATCGAAAAGCATAAATAAGTAGCTCTCTCATCCCTTTAGAAATGATATCGTCATATGCTAACAAAGTGGAACAAATATGGGACCTCACCATTGGTTGAAATTTGTGGATAGGCTTAATTATTGGAAATGCTAATTGACTTAGATGTATGTATAGTGAGGAATAATTATAATAATATTTTGATAAGATGATTATATATATATATATATATATATATATACACACACACATATATAGAACACTTTTGGTTGTTCAGTACTCCCTCCGTCCACGAAAAATAGTTCTGTTTTTCCATTTTGGTCCGTCCATAAAAAATAGTCTCATTCTATTTATGAAAAATTTCTCACAACACAATACGCCTAAATATCAATCTATTTACAACTTATACCACTAGGATCCACCACTTTTTATCTCTCAAACCACTTTTTTTTTTCTCTCTCTCTCCTACTTTATAAACTATTTTTTCTATCTCCAATCACTTTTTCTTCTTATCTCTCTTACTTTATCAATTATACATTAAAATCCGTGCCGTCCACCAATGAAACTATTTTTGGTGGATGGAGGGAGTATTTAAAATTCCTGACAAATTTGTCCCATCACAAATTAACAATATGTGGTATTTTTCCATTGACAATAATCATTAATCACCTCACTCCCCCTCCCCCAACTTGATAATAGTTAAGCGACTGGCCTTAATTTTCTACCAAACAACTTAATGAGTTGAATTTATCAAATTAACCCACTTTATTTTAATATAAATGACTACCAAATAACCACTTAACAACTACTTGCGTGAACAAATTAAAATGTATGGAATAGTAAATATTATCTTTTGTAGATTCAAGATAAAATAGAAGGGAGAGCAAGTTAAATGAGTTTAGGTACATATATGTACTATCAATTTTTTTATAGGTTTGAGCTCGGGGGAAAATAACATCAGTTATATTCAACGAATTGTGAATGTACTTCAATATACACTATATATTATTTGTGAGCAGTGCTGACATTTGATTCACATTAATGCTTTATAAAAAAATTAATTCCATAAAATCAAAGCTCAATATATTTATTTTTATCCTTTAACTTCAAATGTATAAACAATAAAATGAATCATGCTTTAATTTTTATATAACTTCTAAATTTTATATGCTGAAAATTAAAATTAATATGCAATAAAACATTATTATCATGGACTATAAATTGAATAGGTAAACATTGTGTCTCCTAAAGGAGGTAAAATACAAAAACACCAACATATATACAATGGCTGTTGGTACATTATTTTCCACACAATTGAATAGTCAAATATACCTAACAATAGATTACAAAAAGGGTGATGTAATATACCAAACTACCAGAATTAAATAATACAAAGCTGGCATGCAAAAAGCATTCTTAATTTAAATCAAGCAAGCATTTATTATTAATGTTTTGTTTGAATTTCAAGCATGGCTTACCCTTTTAGCAGCATTAGCTGACTCTTTATCTGGTGTGCCATTGAAGAAGTCCACGCGCCATATTTACTTAACAATTAACATTCATACTCACTATTTGATCATTTCATAGAACCTACCTCTCTCTCTCTCTATCTCTCTCTTGTTTGTTTATATATATGTACACACACAGCTCATTCTAGTTTATCCATCTCCAAACCAACAAGACACTTCACATCATTTTCCGTGCAAAAACAATAAGCTAAAACAGTTCTCTTTTTCAAGAAATTTCAATAAAAAGTTCAATTTTTTGACGAAGATGAAATCGAAAGCGAGCCAGCAGAACCGGTTCTTGAGGATCATAACGGTTCCGGTTCGGGCCCTGAGCAGGGCCCGGGATTTCTACGTGAGGAGCCTGTCGGATTACGCGGACAAGATGAACTACGGCAACGCCATGGCGATTCCGGTGACGGCGCAAGTGACGGCGCTGCCGAGGAGCTTCAGCGTCAGCTCGGGCCGGCCTGAAGTTGAGCCGGATCTGGTTCGGGCCTCATCGACCCGGAGCATGGGTGATCGGGCCGAGCTGGGCTCGTACATCAAGCAGCAGATGAAGATGAGGTCGGGGCCTGCTGCCGGGACCGGTACCGGCCCCCAGGGGATGCCGCCGAGGAGCAGCAGCGTTGCGATGGGGAGAATCGATGAAGATAGGCCGTGTATCTATTTTGGTGAAGATAATAGTGGCTTTGTTAGTACTAAGTTTCCAAGAAGCAGAAGCCATGCTGTCTCTGCAAGAAGATTGTCAGCCTTTTGAAATTTCTATTTTGGTTTGGAAAAATTGTTGCATAATTGTTGTAACAAAGGATTGTGTTTTGGTATATAGAATGGAGAAAGGAAATGCTTTCTTTTATTTTTATAAATGTTGTTGGTCGGGGATTAATTGTTTTACTTAAATTTTATTTTATTGGTTTTTAATCTAGGGGATTGCTACAAAATAATGCGGTATCGGCTATCGGCGACGGATTTATCTGTAGCCATATTTGAAAGGTCCGTTACTAAAATCAGGCTGCGACCGATTCGCTCCGTCCGAAAAGTAGTGTCGCCGAGCAAAGTACCTTGTGACAATATTATTTGATATTGGAGTGAAAAAGAGTGATTCTTCCCTTCAAAATTAAAATCAGGTTGTGATCGATTCGCTCCGTCTGAAAAGTGAGTGTCCTTGACCAAAATACCTTGTGACAATATTATTTGATATTGGAGTGAAAAAGAGTGATTCTTCCCTTCAAAAAAAAATAAAGAGTAATTTTTTTAGAAATAAGGGAAAAGAAATGAGAAATTTAAAGGGAGAGGAAAAAATTTAACCCACATTTTTACATGATAAATTTACAACCAAAGATAATGCATCCGTAGAGTTATTGCCACAGGCAAACACAATAAAGAGGGGAGAAGGCTTAGGCTTCTACTAATTATTCTTTTCTTTTTTTTTCTACTTTAAAATTTGTGGAAATTATCTTCAGCCATTGCCAAGCCGATGCCTCGAAAATCGAAAGATGGAAAATTAGAAATTTCAGCCCCTACCAACATTTCAGCCCATATCGATCCTCAATTTTTTGCTTTGTGGAAGGAATATAACATTTTATTTTCCTCCCAAAAGGAGTATAAATGCTGACTATAAATTTATTAGGCATGCGTACAATGATATCGTTTATTAGAAAGATTGTTAGATAGTTGTTGATAGTCATAATTATTCTCGTGTAATTTGGCGTATTGTATTACTACTATTTTTGCATAATTGTATTATTAAATTTAAAGACCGTATTTCAGTGGACTCGAACATGAGACATTTGACATAAGTATTAACCATTCTATTGTTAGGACCAACACACAAAAAAAATCAATGCCTAATGTCACGCTTAAATACCAAAGATGATCGTGCAATGCAACCATGCAACCCCAGAAACAGCTAGAAAATTGGACCACCTCGCCAAGTAGCCACCCTTTCTAGGTTTCGGCCTGACGGATCCACACGTTTCTCGTATTCGGGCATGAATGTCGGCTTTTTTGACTTGATTATAAGCATTGGGTTTGTTGAAATAATAGTAGTCTGACCCGCTTGATCGGGCTAATCTGTTGGGCCATTTCAATTCTATAAATGAGCTCCCTCTATACTACTTTCTACCTTTTTTCTTGAGTAATGTTTGTTGTCGCTTCTTCCTCGGCCTTGTCTCTAGCAATTCTATCTGATATGTCTTCCTCAATCTTCTCATCAGGTTCTTCATCATCTTCTTCAGCCAATGGTTGAATATCTATTTGACAGTCGTTCTTGGGTTGTGGGAGATTGCCTCCAAGTGATGGTGAGGACCTTTTTCGAACTGCGATAAGTTTATTTGATTGCAGATGGAGCATCGTGCTTTCTGAATCGAGCTTCTTTGTCAATTCTTCTTACCCCTAGCCCTAGTGTTGGCTAACCGAGCCCGACCTTCAGAAAGTATCTCATTTTCATCTTCAGCCATATCTACGGGATCATGAAGAGGAAAAAACTGTTCTATTAAGCAAGCATAGTATAAGTAGTTGAGATTGAGTTGTAACAAGGCATGCCAATTCATATCTCAAATTTAGCAATACAAATCTTGTATTCCTTTGTTACAGTCGTCTCGCTTTTTCTGCACACAAGCACCCGATTGCGAGGACGTTCGGTGGAGTTGTTCACTGAATTCTTCGTGATTATGTTGAGCTTGAATTCGGACCTGCGGTTGATGAGAAGGTCTGGGTGTTCTAGTGTTACATATGGCAGCAAGGTGGCTAGGGTGTGAGCTTGAATGAACTAATCACTTACTGAAACAGTAGCTTACGGGGGCAAGTTAGAGTGTGATATGAATTCAAAGTGATGCCATTTGACCTCACCAATGCCCCCAGCAACTTTCAAGCTATGATGAACTCGGTATTCAGGCCATTCTTGACTAAATTCGTATTAGGTTTCTTTGATTATATACTAGTATATAGTCAGACTATAGAGCTGAGCATCAACTCTATGCTAAGGCCTCTAGGTGTTCTAGTGTTACCGAGATTTGAAACATGACAAGACAAGAACACAAACAAGAATAATTTGAAATAGGAAAACAAGAATAATAGGTACCGATTTATTATTATTACAAACAAAATATTGAGGTATCATAGATATCTATAATCGCTTATCACGGATGTTTAGCAAACGAATAGTGCATAATATATGGTGCTCAAATACATATTATACTTATGAATAGACACTATATTGAAGCATATGGCATATTGTTAAACAAAATAGCCACACTGTAAATTTACTTCCTCCAACAAAATTTATTAGATGTTCAATAAGATACTGATACAAAATTATGAAGTTACAGTACCTGACAGTTTAACTAAGATGATGAAACTCAACCCCAGAATATAGATTCAATCAATTGCCGATAAAAGTGGGCTTGAAAACGACTGTTTGAAAAACTCTTCAACAAGAATCCTAACTTGCTCTCTCAGTACAATTAATTCGATAAACAAGGCAAGATCACTTCACCCATTTTTCCAGGGGCTAATGCAGGGAGGATTCACTGTTGGTTAGGCTTCAGCATTGACTTCCATTACTGCTTCTCCAGCAATGTCTCCGGTTTCACATGGTCAAGTGAAATCCAGTTATAGCTAATAACCCTTGTTTCCACGAATTCGAGCTCTCATATCAACCTGAAGGAAAGGGTAGAAGCTTTACTCACTTCCACAGAGGTGTATATTATCAACATGAAGGAAAGCAGGCATATTCGTGGAGATGGCCTTTTTGGTTATCAGGCCCTGAAAATAAAAACAGAATAAAAAAGGATAACTACTAGTTCACAAGGACTGAAACCCACACTAGCAGATTCCACTTGTAATCTACCACATTTTACTTTGTGCAAAAAGCCCAAGGCTGTGCAGAGAAATTTTTTGTTTGGAAGAATTGTTTGTCAACAATGAGTTACATATTTCTTAAGAAAATATATAAGGACTCACATTCTTTACTTCTAATAAAATATCTAGTGTGATCCAAAACATATATAAAGGTGAGTGGTGTTGAGAAAAAAAAAATCACGTTGAGAGTTTTTTTTTGGAGAGTAAGAATTTGATTCCTGAACAATACACAGCACATAGGAGGATCCCCTGGCAAGGGTATCCTATAATAAGTATTAATGGAGGTACAAGTGAATCCTGTAATCTATTTCAAAAATGAAAATAAACCATATAGGCACTTAGGCAGGCAAAAGAATTGAGTCATTATGATTATTGGAGAAACAAAAGCTCCATATAGGCCGACAAAGAATTTAGTAACATTCATTTTTGGGTAGTCTCTAGGACATCCAGAACAGGCAAGGAGTCTTTCTTTCATGTGGAGGTCATTCATTGACCAGTGAAGTCATGATAGCATATGCATATGGAAATGAGATAAGCCAAATAAACAATAGACATATAGAAACAAAATCACACTCCAGAGATTAGAGGCAAATACTGTGTCACGTGATTATTGTCTTCCCAACTTGTATGACCATATAAAGTCGTCACAAGAATGACAAAGCCAAGGATTTGTATAGTTCTTCTTGGTCTATCGACTCTATTCAAAAGCCAACTTAAAGCATAAGTATCCATTCCATAAAAGAATGATACCGTGATCCTTGGAAGCTATTTTAGTTTATGCTAAAATATTTCTTCTTCTAAAAGTTAAAATCTAAGCCATCCCTTCTTTTCTAGCTCATCATTTAAGCATATCACATTCCCTCTTCAAGCCTTCTTTACTAGCCACATCCCTTCTTTTCTAGCCACATTCCTCTATGCAAAACAAGCCTCTCAAGACTCCCTTCACTTTCTCCCAAGTGTTGGGCTGCATAGTCCCTACTTTAGCTCAATATTAATCTGTAGAATAAGCCTTAAGTTTACTGGTGCACAATATTCAAAATGCAATTGAACAATTACTCAAAATCATATATGTGATCTTGGACATTAACTTAATAGTAGTTAAGACATATCTATCTTGACCTTTTCTCCTTATTTATAAGGAAACTTCTAGAGTACATAAATTGAATTTATTTTTTGCTAAACCAGTGCAAATAAATGTTGCACGAGACACTGAAGCAACCAAAAAAGATCTTACTTAAACTTTTCCTGAATACAATTCTTTTAGGAGCACCTAATCAATTTTTTTGTGGATCTTCACATTTAAACTGTACAGAAAACAACCTACTATTAGTGTTCTCGAGCAAGTATTTACATCTTGATGTCTTGTGGAGAAAGACAACCTAGAGAAAGGCAGCATCGCTATTGCATGGACCAATCTACTCAAGCGTATATTCATGTGTAGGGAACAGTACCTATCTATAAACATTCTATCATGTATTTTTCCAATGCTAAGAACACGAATTGGCAGAAACTAAACATATAATTAGACAGAATGTCCTCCCTAAAGTTTTCAGAGACCAGTAACAAAAAATGCCATCAACAAGTCCTTTAACAATCTTCACAAACAACAGCCAATGGCCATAACTCAAAGCTAGAATACTTTATTTTTATAATTAGAAAAAAGAAAGAAGGAAATGAGAATAGGTCGTGGTTTGTTTCTCCGAATTCATACGAAGATCATACCACTACATGGTTAATTAACCATAAACACCCTCCAGTCACTAACTCCACAAAATTTACCAGACATAACTGCCACTACAACCAAGAGAAAACACAGTTAATCAACAAGAATCAATTGTCAACTAAACGTAAACAAAACAACCTTGGTTCACAACAAAAAACTTAAACTCCCCCAAATCCTTTGTCATTTTAAATTAACAAAACCACATCTGCAAACCAACTAACTAAGATAATGGAGGAGAGAGAGAATACATGCCTGTCCTCTCTTGCAGTTGAAATACGTTTCTCTCAGCCCCACACACTCGCTCGAAATATTAGGGCTTTGCTCTTTAGCACACTCTCTGTACGGCCGGTTCTCCACCTACAAAAGATTCATTCAAACTTTTTACATGCCAATCTTATTGTATGATAACGAATGTTGCGAATAGACCTTAACGCAATCCGATTCGCTGAGACATTTGACGAGCTCCGTAGCCAGACCTTTGCAGGATTTCGCCATTTCTGAAGAGTTAATTAGGAAAATTAGCCTATTTGAAATTTTAATTAAAGAAAAGTGGTCACTGTTATAAAAAATATGAGATCCTAGTCTATATCTATATCTCTTACATATATAAAAGCTGAATTGTAGGAAGAAATTGCAATTTTGCCACTTTCCACCGAATTGACAACAGCACAAACGAGTATTACAATTCCAAGATCATTTTTAAATTACAATACTACCTAAATATTCAGAGGGAGCGGGGCATACTTAGAGGCGGCTGCGTTCCAGCGATGGATGGAGACGCGCAGACGGCGAGATGCGAGATGCGATAGACGGCGGTCGACGAGGAGGAGAGTGGGAAGGAATTGAGAAGAAGAATTAGAAGAAGGAGAGTCCTTCGCCGGAACTGGAAGAAAGTGAAGGGGGATTAGTTTGGTTGCAGAGAGAGGGGGTCCGATGACGAGGGAGAGGGAAAAGAACAAAAGGGCCAACTGGGCCTTGGTTAATTTGAGTGATGAATCCTAACTCATAAAATAAATTAGAAATATTGACTATCTCATTATTAAATTAAATTTAAAGCTAGTTCTGATCATTAGATTTGACCTTATTTATCATTTTTATTTTTTCTTTCTCATTATAGTCTTTTATTTAAAAGAATAGACGTGCTCTCTCATCTTACTATTTAAATTTCTAGGGTTATCCATATTTAGGTCCAAAACATTCAAAATGTTATGAAATTAATTTAGTTATGTAGTATTGTAGTTATTGGTCTTCCTTAATTATTAACGTATATACTGAATCTAATTCATTCAATGGCAATAACAAATTTAATTGATAATAACAAAACTAGCAAATTCACCGTACACTTGAATAGCAATTGCGAGTTTCCTTCGTGATAACAAAAAAAATTCAACTGCTATATAATCTATAAATATTTGGTAGTAAAGATCAATATTACCTACTAATTTCACATATATGAATAAAACACCACAGACAATCACATACTAATGTGAAATTCAAGACAAAAAATCAATAAGACTAGTTGAAACACAACACTATAATCATAAACTATTCAAAAACATTTTATTCAATCTTCAATTCATATTGGCTGTAACATGCCTGCAATGATGAGACCTCAAGCAATCCTGATGGCTTCCTTTACCTCAGCCGGCTCATCACCAACCTTCTCCACAAACGCATCGTCACATGTTTACGGCAGCTGAGAGTGTGATCGATAGATCGTCTTTGTCACTTCTGTTCAAAATAAACTGTAAATTAATTTAAATTATTTTTATTACTCTATCGCGGTCTATCCTATGGTACAAAATAAGGCTGCGTCTGGTAGGGCAGTTTAGGCAAGATATAGATAACTTATCTTGTTTCAACAGTGTATTTTGGTTGTTTGGTATCCAAGATATCAAAAAGCGAGGCCCGTGTTAATTTAACACGGCCCGTCTTGGTTTGCGCGCAAAACACTATTTTGTCATGTTTGGGCTTGTTTTTTATTCTGCTGAAAGTGGTCGGATAGGGCACTGTTACACCCAGTTTTCATTTTCTGCCCCTCAACCTCTCTCTCTCTATGCGGCTGTCACTCTCTCTCTATTTCCACGCTACTGCTACTGCGACTCTCTCTCTTTCTATGCGATTCGCGACTACTCTCTCCTGCAACTCATCGGCTCTCACTCCCCCTCTGTCCCTGCAAATCTTCGGCTCTATCCTGCAACTCTGACTCTCTCTCTCCCACGACGCGGTGGCGACCGGCGGTAGTGGTGGTGTGCGGCGGTAATGGTAGCCACCATGGCCGCCGTCTCTTCGTTCACTCCACGGCCGTCGTCACTCCACCGCCGTCGTTTTATCCGAGTTGGGGCTGATGGTGTGTGGTTTTGATGATTTC